>PXIH01S0006656.1:27435-39770 GCA_003024985.2 Euperipatoides rowelli | reverse complement strand
TTTGTGCTGTTTGGTATATGTTAGGCCATGGAGTAAAAACAGGGGGGTGGGGATGAAATGGATGGGGGAGAGAGGGAGGGGAAGAGCAAAAATGTGGAAAGGGAGGGGAAAGAGTGGAAGAGCAAAAAGGGGGAGGAGGGAGGGGGAAACGAGATACTGTGTTTCTGCTATTTGTAGCTTATGTATTTTTATTTTTTTTAATAATCAAAATTTTGGAAAGGGGGAAGGTGTTTGATTTAACTAATCACAAAATTCATGTTTTTTGTTATTAATTATATGCCACCTAGACCTGCCATTATTCATGCCTATAATCAAAATTTGTGTTTTTTGGTATTTATTATTATTATTACTGTATTATTATTAATACTGCATTATCGTCGGCGGCGGTGTCTATATGTCACCAATAGTTATAAATTTATTTATAAAGCATCTCAAATTGCAAAAAATAACTTGTTAGAGAACAAGCCAAGCCAGTGTTCAACTCAATGATGGCAGTTGCAAGAATTTGTAAAAAAAAAAAAGTTACATCATGATCTCATTTATATTTGTTTTTAGCATTTAGCAGAAACATAATTTTCATTACGGTAGTAAATAAAATAAAAATCAAACAAAGAGGAAAGAAGAGANTCATGTGTGCCTGCAACAACTTGAAATATTCTAAAAATGATTTTTTATTCATAGGTGGTGTAACTTTGAATATAGTGCCCCAGGCACAACAATAACATAAGACCAATCGTTATCAATTACAGGTGGCCTAATAAATTAGGTGCCGCCTTTGGCTATATAAATTGTAGATCTTTGCTATAGAGAATCATTACTAAATCAATTAGAATGGTTGCTCTAAATACTTCTCTCTATCAAAATAATTGGTCTGAATAATTTTCAAGTGGGCAAAACATGTTTGTCATCTTGTTTTTAAATTACTAAAATAATAATACAATATAATGGCAGCAAATCATCGTCTGACGCTAAAATACATCACTAATCTTAATTTAAAAAAAAAACTTAGAAATTTTGAAACTTTATAAAAATGGCTTTGTAAAAAAAGGGGATTTAAAGATGGCTGGTTTTAAAGTTGTTTTAAAAAAACATATTTACAGTATATAATTAAAATACCTTTAAAATGGAAATTGACGATTGTTTCAGACGGGAGACGATCATCTGACATATAGTAACAAGGAGGTCAAAATTTTTTGTTTGTTTTTTTAATTAAAAGATATACGTTGCCCAACGTATTTAGGCCAAAATTATTATTTTTTTACATACGATGTGCAACGTACTTAGGCAACTATAAGTTAATATTAGAATTCTAGAAATAATAAAGTCACTTTTACTTTATAACAAAAAAATACCTTATTTATTCTGATTATACCTTTTACCTACACAATTTCCTAGTACTTCTATAAAAATAAACTTAGACAAAAAAATAATACATTTCAAATTAGATACTCTATAACTATACACTATTGTTATAGACTAAGTCTATTCGTTATAACACTAATCTACAAAACATATAATGACTAACTATATTGTGTAATACATCATCATAACACAAAATAAATAATACAAACATAAATTTATGTGCACACAAATCACTACACAGTTTTATGTAATTTTGCAGGGCCCTGTCTAACAAATTCTGTAATAATTTAGATACACTACCTTCACTGTTTTCATTGAATTAGGGCTACAAAACAAAGTATCTTCCACACTGGTTTTATTGATCACAGAAATGTTCACACATTCATGAGATCCAGACACAATCACATCGTTTAGGCCTAACTTATCTTAGCAATAGACGACGCCCAAACTTGAAAATTTCTCCATGTTTAGCATTATTTTTTTTAATGCAAATATAGCATTAAAGCATGTTTTGCCATTAAAATCCCCTCTCCTCATCTAATATAAAAAATTTCAATCCTGACCCTTGCCTTGGCCACCAAGGAAAATTTTTACTAATTTCAATTTCTAAAAGTTGGCCCTTCTGCTTATTAATCCTTATGTTTTTGATTATTTCTTTTCCAGATATTTGACTTTACAGCAGACGATTTACAAGATCTGGGAGAAATTGGGCGGGGTGCCTATGGTACTGTAAATAAAATGGTTCATAAAAAAAGTGGAACAGTGATGGCAGTCAAGGTAAAAATTAAACCTTAATTTTATTTTTCAAATTCTTAATGGATAGACCACACTATTCAGTTAAAACCTAGATTTTGGGGGGTTGAACTAAAATATGCTATAATAAAAAGTAAGGCCTTAATTATTAGCTATGGGATTTAATTTAAAAAAAAAATAATAATAAATTAGGGCCTCATTCACTTTTTGTTGAGCTAGAAATATAATTTTTAGACCAATTTAGTGGTTCATGCATAAAATAATTTAAGCTACCGCACATAGTGAACAATGCTTAAAAAAGAAAAATCAATGACTAATATAATATATTGTTGTAGACTAACTTTATTATTAGTTTTGTTGAAGTAAATATTGTACAATTAAATAAGCTAGTTGAATTGGATGCTAAAGGAATAATTAGTGTTACTTCATGTTTCATTTGAAACTACTGTTTAACTTCAAACTCTTAAAATTATTACGTTATACTGTACATTATATACACTGTATATTTTTTCAATTTAATGGATTTTTAATATTCAGTTGATTGATTTATATGCAATTGTAACATTAAAAAAAAAGTTTCAACTTTGTCTCTCCAAAATGAAATCATTTTCATTGGGTGCATTCTCCAAGGCGGAAGTTCACACTCATAGATTGCCAAATATTTCTATTTTGAGTTGTTTTTTTAATAGGCCTATTGAGTAATCTCTAATGTTAGCTCAATCTTAAGCTTATCCAGCCATTCTCTCCTTGGTTTTCCCTTCCTCAAGTGCTGTTATTAGTCTAATTCCTCACAACATACCTGACATATTTCCATTTTGTCTACTTCATCCAAAAGACTAAATTACTTATTTCTGATCAAATCTGTCCATTTTATTTTCAATATTTTTCAAGCACCACCAGATATCAAAAGCATTGATCTTCTTTTCCGATTCTCACATCCATATAAGAAAACTGACCAAACATAGCACTTTAACATTTTCCATTTTTATTAACATCTCTTGTTCAAAGTTGATTTTTGTTTGCCAAATTCAGATTTTGCCTTGTTTGAATCTCTTTTGTGAATCTTCCATTACCAACCTGCCCAAAATGTTTAACCTGTTCTAAATAATAATAATAATAATAATAAAGTTGTTTTTTAATTTTAGAATAGATTAGACCATTATGTTCAAATTCCTTTATTCTAGTTATAGAGTAAATTGATTTACAGTAGATATAGAGAATTTAGATAATAGAGAAATAATAATTGTGATTTGAATGTACGATGTTAGAATGGAGTGGGCTAAAAATTTATTTACATTTCAACATAGCATTTCATTAGAACAATATACAGTATTATTTAAATACAGGTAACTTTTTTTTTTTTTTTTGTGTGTTTGTCACTTTAATTTCAAATGAGATTAATTAATTAATTCTAGGAGTACATAGTAATAAATTAGTTTATTTTTAATTTAATAATGCAACATTTTTTTTCACTTTGCTTAATATTTTTTTTTCTCCTTAAGAAGAATTAGACATTTTATTTTTCTTCGCTTTACTAGTTTGTCAGTGACGACCAACAGCTGGAACTTTATCATTACCTAGAAAACAGTACTTATGATGTAGGTTTTATTGAGGAGGAAGGATCAATAAAATGTACCTTTTTTTTTTTTTTTTTTAATTTTTTAAAGAGGCACACATTTGATAATGATATTTATTAATTTGCTTTTGTTTGGACAATTTGAAATTTGACACTTTTTTTATATAAATTTTGAGAAGTGGATATGTTGTGATGTGCACTTGGTCTGTGATTTACAATTTTTTAAAAATCTCAATTCATTGAGCTTCTGTGTAATATTTGCTAAATGTTTTTGTTCATTTGAAATTATTTTAATTATGGTTTAGTGGAAAGTCATTAATTTACATTTTAATATAAACATTTATTTTTATTTCAGAGGATAAGGTCAACAGTAGATGAGAAAGAACAAAAACAATTATTAATGGATCTTGATGTGGTTATGAGAAGTAATGACTGTCCATTTATTGTGCAATTTTTTGGTGCCATTTTTAAAGAGGTAGGCTAAATCATGTGCCGAATTTAAAATTATTAAATATCTAAATAAATCTAACTGAATTTTTTTTATGAGGATTTCTAATTTAAAATTTGTGACTGAACAATTTTCAAACTCCTAAGCATACTAATTTGAGGATCAAATTATATACTGTATCCCCATGGAGACCAACCATTTAGAAATATGAAATCGTTTTGAATTTAAAATCTTTAATGCATTATTTATTAAGCTAATTATACGGTAGTTGTATCTTAAGCCGTAAATATTTTTTTTTTTTTTTTTATATATTTTATTTGGACTTCCAGTTTGAAAAAAAAAAGATACAAATTATATACTGTATCCCCATGGAGACCAACTATCTAGAAATATGAAATCGTTTTGAATTTAAAATCTTTAATGCATTATTTATTAAGCTAAATATACGGTAGTTGTATCTTAAGCCGTAAATATGTATGTATGTTTTTTTTTTTTTTTATATTTTATTTGGACTTCCAGTTTGAAAAAAAGTTTTATATCCCCATGGATCGTACTGACAAGAATAGCTAAAATTACACTGGGAATCTAAAAAGAATCTTGTTGCATTTTCTTTATTACTTAAAGAATCTTTTTTATAACACCTAGATGCATGAATTCCTAGCTTGTTTTGGTCGTACAAAAATGGCCACTCAGCTACACCGACCAAATTCTATACTTAAGTTAGTGCAAGCCATTACAAATTGCTATAACGGACCAATCAAATGTCAATTTTTAAATAGCTAATAATAATATTTTCAGATAGACGTAGAGACTATTTGGAGGTTTTAGCAAAAAAATATTCTGTCAATCATTGGCAACATTTTCCTTAATTTAACTTTTTTAACGATTTGTTGTTTTATTCATTCATTTTTTTAATAATATAAATTCATTTGCAGGGTGACTGTTGGATTTGTATGGAAGTAATGGAAACGTCATTAGATAAATTTTATAAATTCCTTTTTGAAAAACTTAACCAAAGGATACCTGAAGATATTTTAGGCAAAGTAACTGGAGCAGTGAGTTATTTATTTTATTATGTTTTTCAAAATTAAGTTTTCTCAGTTTCAATAAGTGTAAAAATGTTCAGCTTGCCAAGGCATTTTCTTTTTAATTCTATCAAAATAATACTCAGAATTTTCAGTTATTTTTTAAAACCCCACCTACTGTATATCATCATAGACTATAAAACTAAACATTTTTTAATTTTACATTTATAAAAGATGCTTTTCTCAAATCTAGGCAATGAAAATTTCTTATGCTTTATTTTGAATACCATTACATTGATTAATACTTCATTTATAATGCAGGGCTCCTACTTGTTCCCCTTTTTAAACTATTTGTTATTTTTTTATAAACTGGTAACTCTTTATTCTGAGTGTGACAGTTTTTCATACTTTTTTTTTTGACAAAAGCACCTTTTTTTTTAAAAAAAAAAAAAGAAAGTATAGTTTTTATAATGATGAGAAAAAAATTATAGTGCTACAGTGAAATCTCAATTAGTATTGTAGGCCTAATTCAAATTTTGATAAGTTCAAAATCAAAATGCTTCTTTAATAATAAATTATAAATACTGTGTCAACTAAATTCTCTCATATTCCCCCTTTCCCAAGTTCTTTAAGCAATATTATTTACATTAATGTAAATATCACTCACTCATTGTAATATGGTATTGTTATCTCAGATTATTCATCTACAGTATCATAACACTAGTGAAATAGTTAGAGAAAAACTAGGTCTCAAGAGAATTAACTAAGAGAAATCGATGTATTAAAAAAAATCAAACGTTTGAGTTAAAAATTATAACATTAAAAACCTTTGAATATACTGTATATATATATATTGTATATATTTTTAAGGTGATAATTCAATGAGTATTAAACATGCTCATTTTTGTCATATCTAGGGAAGGGGAAAATATTTATTTTGCTAACCAGTTAATCGGCTTTAAACTAGCCTCTCTAGATCACTTCCTAATATCAGTTTAAAACATAAAAATTATAATTAAAATAAGGTCAGATTTACATCATCAAATATCTATAATAGTTATAGGCTACATTTGTTTTTTTTTTTTAATATACAGCAATTATATCTTTTATTAACTTACGCAAAGCTATATTAAAAAAAAATAAAGTTTCTAAAATAAAATAACTAGCCTAACTTTAAATAAAATTATTTCTATACTAAAATCTCTGAAGAACAAAAGTCAAAAGATATACCGGTAATTCACTAATAGATTTTCTTGCCAGTTCTAAGACATTTAGAATACATGCATTAAAAACTTAAGACCAATAGGACTATACAAATGAATGTTGTAAAATAAAATAAATGTAAGCTACTTCTTGACTTAAGAATACTACTTTTGCCAAAAAAGTGAAAAATATATATACTGTATATATTTTCTAAAGCATTTACAACACATCCCAGTTTTTAAATACTAAAAGTTAATGCAAAATAATTTATAATTTTTTAAAAATTATGTTGCATATTAATATTTTGTAAGCAGCCAGCTTTGAATCCATATACTGTAAGTTGCTTTGTATAATTTCTATGACATGTGGGCTCTCTTCATTCTCTAAAACATAGCTCACTAAACTTTAATCTTCTTCTTTATTAATTGTTCTTTTCTAATTAAAACGATTTTTTTTCAAGCTAAAACTCAACTTGTTTATTTGTTTTGGTTATAATGGGCCCAGTTGATGTTAATACCCTCTTTAAGCTAACTCTCAGTTTCTCCTGTTCGTTTTAACGCTGAGATCCAACTAGATCAACAAAATTAAATTTTGCAGACAATGTCTCAAATTCACTTAATTTGCCTTCTCGTTCAGTATTTTGAATAATATGTAATGTTAAAATGGCATGAGACCGGATGACACAGCATTCTTTTGCGTGCTACCTGTTCTAGATAAGGTGTTAATGGTGTGACCACTCCTAAAGCTTAAATTCCTCCATTTGGATCTTCATGAATTTATATGAGATTTTCTTCCTTTTAAAAATGGGTCAAATAAATCGATGCTTTCTTCATTTTATAACTCCATAAATTGTGAACTCAGGTTATGGGGCCTCCAAGCTCCAAAATAACTACATAAAAAATTATTCTCTTTTGAAATTTTTTTTTATTTCATAATTTTCTTTCTTCATGGCTAATAGCAATGATAGTGAAAAATCCTACATTACAGAATTAAATGATTCCAACTACCAACTATGGAAAATCAAAATGAAAGTTATTTTGATGAGAGATGGCACTTGGGATATAATAAATTCCTAAGGCCAACCACTCCAGTTGATTGGGAACAGAGACAGTGTAGGTAATTGCAGCAATCTGCTTAGCTGTGGAAGACAATCAATTAGTACACATTAGTAAATTGGAAACAGCTCATGAAATGTGAGGAAATTCTTCAAAAACACCACCAATGCCCTTCATTATGCCGTAAACTATTTTTATTAAGTAAGCTATACAGTATGAGATATACGGCTGGAAAAATGCAATCTCATTAATTCTATGCTTGAACTAATAGCACAATGTTGCATTTTATTATTTTTTTAAGTTTAAGAAAATCTATGATTGATAGAGAAAAACTAAATATATTATCGGCTTTGCCACACCTTAAACTATAAAAAAAAAATTCAAGTTTTTCTGCCCAAAAATAGACAAACGGTTGTTTTCTTGGTAAAGGAAAGTAGGCAAAAATCTTAATTGTGAGAAAATGCCATAATTGTTTACAGTTGCAAAATTTCAACCAATGATACTTCATATTTTTTTTTATTTTTTTATTACATATACTGTACCAAAATGCAATACAATTTTATTACTGGTGGTGTGACCACTACTGAAGCTTAAATTCCTCCATTTGGATCTTCATGAATTTTTATTTTAGAATTAAGATCCACAATAAGGGGGAAAACATTTTATTTTACTATTTTAGATACTGAGATGCTGCTGGTCAATGGGCTCAATGTTTGCATCACTTGGGGACTGACAAAAAGTTTTGAATATGTTTGAAGCACTCGTGGAATTTCTTGCTGACATTTAAATTTTCTTCATATAAAATATTTTTAATAAAACATGTAACAGCCCCATCATTATTTGGAACAATGTCTATCATCTACAGGTTCTCATGTTAAACATTTTTTTTTTTTACTCCTGTTTCTAGTTATCCCTCTAGGTTTAGACCTTCATTTTTTTGGTACTTATGCAATTTAGGGGATATTTCGTGTTTTTTTATTATTTACAGTGTCAAAAAAGGTTTATTGTACCTCTTTTGAGTTTGGGGGCATTGTGGGTTTAATACGTAAAAGGAGTTAGGGTTCAGGTTGGGATGAGGTTAGGACTGTAAATAAATTAAGGCTACTATCCATTTTAGTCTTGATAAAAAAAAAGGACTGTAAATAAAAAATAAGGGGCAACAGGAAACAATATAGGCTACCTCCTAAACTGCAAAATTGATGTCCTGGTCCTCCCCCAAACCCCCCCCCCAAAAAAAAAAAAAAACTTTAAAACATGCTGCTTAGGTATGAATTTTTATTGCAAATATTTATAAAAATGCTGACAAGACACAAGTTTAATTTATCAAAAACAGTTAGGCCACTATTTAAAATAATCGAGAGGAAATAAAATGCATTAACATTTTTAACTTAGTAAACAACCAGGCATAAGGCTATCTACTGTATATATTTAAAAAATATCAAACTAACACTATTACAAAAAATAATAAAACCTATTATTTTTTTTTTTAACTTTTAATAGAAAATTTATCGAAATTTTTTAAAAAAGATTCATTGGAATTAAAAAAAGAAAAGACGCAACACGTGGTTTTCGGATCGCGCTTAATAAAAACTGTTGAATAAAACCTTTTTAATAAGTTAAAGTAGAATTTATTAAAGTTAAATCAATTAAATTTATTAATATATTTTTAAAACAAGATGAAAGTAAGACTATACTTAGAATATTATAATCCAAATCTTGAAAGATCAAAATACACTGTAGCCATGATAGTGAAGAATTCTGTGTGACATGAGTCACATGACACATTAGTAAAGGAACAAATACTCCATTTTTATTGGCTGTTGAAGCAAGCCATAATTCAACTGACCATTATTTAAATATCTCAATATGGAAGCTAATTTTCAGAAAAATTGGTTGAAGGTTATTACAATATCTGTTTTAGCCGATTTGTCTCATTAATTAATTTTTAGAAACAAACCGCATGTTTTTGTCTCGACTAATAGCGGAGATATTCGCATTCAAATCTATGGTTTACAAGTCATTTTTAAAAATTAATTTTGATAAATTTATGCACCCTTGGTCACTAAATACTTGATTTTGAGAATAATAAATGTACTATTCTTCCCAAGTTTAATTTTATTTTGTTTAAAAATAAACAGAATTTAAAAATGTCAAAATCTAAAAATTGATATTTTGGTCTTTTCCTGACCATATACCACCTTAAAAAAAATCCATTTCGTTGATCTTTAAGATGTAATTTAGGATGGTTAACTGTTCATTAAAATTACTAACCAACTCACCTTAATAGCTTATATAATTTTGAACATGCAAAAACTCATTTATCAATTTTCCACAGATGTTTAAAAATTTGTGGCCACCACCTACTGTGAAATTCTATGAACACTTTTGTCTTCCCCCTCTCCCTTTACAAAAAAAAAAAAAAAGCTTTTGGCATCCCTCATTAAAGTTACTGGTCCACAATGGTAAATTTGCCTTTCCATTGTTACAATAGGGTTATACAAAATCTTATTATATAATCAGTCCCTCAGCATATTTTATTCTAGAAAATGCACTTTTTCTTATTTTTCTTAGCAGCATCTGTCTTTCCTGTCTATACTTTATTAGATGAGCTTTGCTTTAAATTTACTTTAAAATTTAAGGGTTTAACCACGCCAAGTGCTTTGTAACTTGCATGTATTGTGTGTGTCTGCATTTCTTTTGCCGCTTATGGGTTGAGGGTTTAACAGCTTTCTAATTTGCTTGCTTGTTTGCTTTTACTTTTTTCTTATTCACAATATAAAACAGGCTAACAGCATGATAAAAAATATATGTCTAGCACACATAACCATCCAAGTTATATTCACTTGTCAGTCCCAAGCCTGAAATAGTGGGAGGGAACCCTATGGAATTTATCACTTTACATATTACTCTATAGTTAACACTTTTGAACTGAAGCTCATAATTGTATGGGTGTAGTAAAAATCAGAAAATCATTACTTAAAATAGTATGAAATCCACTAGCATCAATTCAAAACTAAATGCTTTTCCAATTTGAATAACTTTTTTATTGTTTTATTCAATTCTTTTAGTTTTATTGTAAAAGATACATGGCATGATTAAAAAAAAAAATCTATTCTATCTTGAGCTGTATACAATATGTTATAGTTTCCTTCAGGAAGCTGGTATTCAAAATATTAAACCAGAAAATAAAAGCTATATTGATACCATTAATTTACCATGGGAAATTAAATAATTATTTTAAATTAGATTTTCAGCATTATACACAAACCTTTCAAGAACCTTACATCTCTATAAAGTATTAGCTGTATTATCTCTATAAAATATACTGTAGTATACAGTATATACTGTAAACAGTATATATACTACAGTATATTTGATGTTATAACAATACATTATAGGCTTGCCATATTTCTTAACATGTCATATTCATTATTATTACTGGGTATAAAAATTTATTTTATTTACTTCAAAATAAATTTGTTGTTAGCATTTCAGAAAAGGAATTTTATCCATTGATAAAACTTACTGTATTTACTCAAACTGAATCAAAACCCACATTGATCTATTTATTGCACTTATTCTGAAAATGAATTGTGTCAAATCTGCCCTCTCCACATTCGGTAGTTATGTTTCTTTGGGATCGTGAAATTTTGGGCATGTGGGATTCTTTCAAATAATTGATAAATGGATAGAATCAACTTCATTTATGTTGTTTGTTTCTTCGACGTGCTTTAGATTTAACTGCAGTACATAGCCTACTGTACCAATGCATTTGGAGTTACTCGGCAATCCCTAGGTTTGACACAACCTTAGCAATCTTCAAAAAAAGCAATGTTAAATTTTTATACCTTTTAAAGAAAAATCCTGATTTAATCAACATTGTATTTCTCATGAGATTACAGGTGCAAAATATGGTTCCGCAAAAAATACATAGACAACATTGTTTTTATTATAATTCATCAGCAGACACCATTCATTTACCTCCAAGTGCAGCAATGAAATAATAATAATTTGCAACTGACTGACGGGTTGGTCACACCAAGTTAAATTGAGATCAGTCTGTACAAGCCAATACTCTGCTTGAGCAATAATTTTGTGATCGCAAATTTGGGTGCATCCCATTGGGAATATTCAAGAACAGGAATACATGTGTTCCACCGGTTTGAATACTATGAGGTATTGACACGTAATAATTCAAATGTTATAAGTAATGAGTGCATTATTGATGAGTATAATAATTTTTTTTTTTTTTTCATATTTAAGATTTATAAGTGTAAGCTATCATCATCCTAATAAAGTTTTTAAAGTTTATCTTAAACTGCTGTTTATTATTGACCATTAAAAATAAATATTTATCTAAAATCATGGCAAGTAGAAAATTCCACAAATTTAAAAGCTCATAATCTGAAAATCATTAGGTTTTAAAAAAAAAAAAATTTTAGAAACAAAAAAAAATATAGTGTCTATTATAGCATTTAGGCTATGTACTACATTTTGTTTTTAACACTTTCCACTCCAAAGTCGAATCTGAGTCGACAAATTTCAATTAGCAGTTCCACTCCAAAATCGAATGAGAGTCAACTTTTTTTCTCTCAAATTCAATAATTTTATAATTAACAAAAGTTTTTTTTTTTTTTACTTTCATAGAATCAAAATATATTTGTCTTTAATTATCCCAAGAGATTTAAAAAAAAATACTAATTATAAGAAATACAAATTTATCTTTTTTTTTTGTATTCAAGAAATCAACTAGTAAAACTTGGTCAGAATTTTTTTTTTATGAAAACAATATTTATCTATTATTCAACACCTAAACGGTCAATTAGATCAAAATAATATAAAAGTATATACAGTAAATTCTTGTTATAAATAACTTTGAAAATCAACATGTGTTATTTATCATCCACTCCAAA
>PXIH01S0006656.1:13797-25681 GCA_003024985.2 Euperipatoides rowelli | reverse complement strand
TTTTTTAATCTAAGAGCAACAGAAGTGGATTTATTTAATTTTTTAATCTTTGTTAAATATTAATTAGTCAAAAACGTAATTTGTAAAAATTGATGCATTTTTTTCATTTTTTGACCGAACGCTTGCCTTAAAGGTCATTTTGATTTTTTTAAAAAAAAAAATTGGATAATAATAGCACAAAGGATTAATTTGATTGATTTTTTACAAGTATTTAAACTTTTAGACCATATGATTTCCAACTTTAAGCTGTCAAATATAGCAAATTTCTATAGTTAATTATTGCAATCTCTATTCCTTTCTAGCCTATGATGTCACAAAATATCTCCCCTGGTGTGAAGAGTGGACAATGTTTAAAGGGGGAGGAGCTAAAGACAATTATTTTAAAAATGAAAATAACTTTTTTTCTTTTTCTGGTGGATATTTTTTTTTAGTAAAAATCTTTGAAAATCAATAATAATAAAAAATTTAAAAAATCAGTTACATTTGGCCTTTAATATTTTACGAAAAGTCGCCAATAAAAAAAATACCAAATTTCTTATATTAACCCTTATAGTGGCTTTTCTGTTTGACACACATTTTTTAGTTTTGATTTTAAAAATGTATAAGTTTATTCTTATATGTTTTATAATATTTTTATTAAGCCACATTAAATTCAAAATTTAAGGTGGCCTAATTATCACTGCCTATGTGCAAAAAAATCATTAGATATTCATGTAAACCATTTTAAAATTATTTTTTCTATATTTCTAATCAAAATTTAAAGACTAAAAATTATTTTTTTTGGTTTTGTTTTGGAGTGGTAGGCTTAGGATCCAAAAGTTCGGCAATGTACTGGAGTGGAAGTGTTAACTTTTTTTTTTTTTGTCTACAACAGTTAATGAATTATGGGTGAAAAACCAAAAAAAGGGCCTTCATTTCCCAATATGACAGATTTTTGCACAGCTTGGATTTTTGTTTCTTCTAATTTTATTTTTGATATCCTACAGTATCTTTGCTGTGTTATACATTTTCTTAAAAAGTCATATACATTCTTCCCCCTAACAGCGCCATTATTCTCATTAAAAATGACAATTATCATCTACTAACATGACGGTTCCAGAGAAACATAATACCAGTGCCGGATCTAGGGGGGTGGGGGCAAATGCCCCTGGTACCAAATCAACGGGGGCAGCAAAATGGCCTTGAAGTAAAAAAATTATACAGTATATAAGGGCTATAAAAATGTCATACAACCAAAAAAAAAAAAGCTTAAATTATTTACATTTGAAGTACAAAACGTCCATACAACTAAAAAAAAATCCTATCAAAATATTTTGTTTGGAAAAAAACAGAAATTTTAGGCGTCAGAAGCCAACTTTGTGTCCCCCCACACACATACACACAAAAAAAAAATGTCTAGATCCACCACTGAATAATACCAGCACAAGATAATTCCATTTCTCTTCTAATCTACAAACAAACAAAACTAAGGAGGGGGAGGGGGGGGGGGGCGATAATTTATATTAGAATATAACCTAGCATTCATTATACTGTATTTAGGCAATTACTAGATGGTACTTGAGAAAATATATATTCAAGTATCAGCTCTTAATGAACCAGGCATTCCTCTGTCAGTAGTCAATTTAGTCATTTACTTAATGCAGAAAGTGACTACACAATTTTATTACTGTCATAAGTGAAGAATTAGATATCTATATAGTAGTATTTTACTATTCACCCAATATTAGTACTGTATATCACAATTCAAACATACATAAAAACTTCTGTATATAGTTTGAAAAATATAATTTGGAAATATGATACAAAAGAATGATTATTTTTTTCATTTTTGATCTGCCAAATTTTTAAAATTAATGCTAGAGAATCCTTTTCAGACCAAATATCTTCATTTGGAATACTAATAAAAGCAGATAAGAATTTATGGTAGACTGCATACAACAAGAATACCGAATAATGAAATGTTAGTGACTGGTTTATTTCCAAAGTGACTAGTTTTTATTTTCAGTAATAGTAGTGACTACATAAAATTATATTTTGTATATACAGTATTATTTATATTTTTTAAATTTCTTTTTTTTCTCCACAGACCGTTAAGGCTTTAAATTATTTGAAAGAAACATTAAAAATTATACACAGAGGTAAGTTTTTTTTAAATATCTTAATCATTTTTTTTCTCATAGAAATGTATCTAAGATGTCACTTTTCTATTATAATTTATCAGAATATTGTTGGATATATTTTTTTATGATGCTTATATATTTTTTCCTTATCACTTATTTAATATTTTTCTACTTTTATGTAATTTTACAATTTTTTTTAAACATAGTCATTATACTTCAATTACTTTTAAATCACAAAGTCTCTCTGCTAAAACTAAAAAAAACACTTGAAAAAAGAATTTGCTTCCCATGATTGCTTCTCTACTCAGGAGTAAGTAGGCATGGGCGATTTAAACCGATTTTCTTGAAAATCAATTTATTTTTGTCTTAAAAATCTATTTATTTAATCGATTTTTTTTAATATTCTGGTTTTATTTCTTGTAGTGACCAACATTATAATAAGTAGTAGCTCTATCTAGGATGCCGTCCGTTATCCCTAACATACAGTAAATGTCAAATCTACAGTAGATTATGCTTCATTTATGTTGCTTTACAATTGTATGGCTGTGTATATACTGTAGTACAATTCTGTAATTTATTGGCAAATCATGAAGTCATAACGCCCCTGTTTTTTCAAAAAGGGGCTGACATTTTAGCCAAAAATGTGTTACTGTAAATGCATGAAAGGGTTTCTATGATGGTCCTCTATGATATACCAAAAGGTGAGAAATGTTTAGAAGATAGAAAGGGGTCCACAGAAGCATTTATCATTTCTAATTTGCATAAGGAGCTCACTACATTTTCACCTTTAATTTTCAAAAGTGTCAGATTTTCAATTCATTAAAAATTTGAATCCAATTTCATGTTTAAAATGTATACAAAGTGTCGATATGTTACAAATTTTCAAAAATACAAAAAAACAACATATTGACTAATGAAAAATAGCATTTTGTTATTGCAAAACAGGGGCGATAATTTTTTTTTTTTAAAAAACCTTTTAAGAATGTTGGAAAAAAACAATTTAATCTTAAATCATGAAAAAGTTTTCTTCCATTAAAAAAAAAAACTTAAAACTTACAGTATAAAAACTGGTAATTTAAAAAATTTATAAATTAAAGAAAACATTTAAAAAATGTGTGCGCAATAAAACTAAATTGAGTGTAATACAACTGTTTACTGTAGAATATTATTTTCACTCATGTCTTGTTTATGGTAAAAAAACAAACTTAAAAAAAAAAAACAGGATCTATCGTCAATTTGGAAAGAAATTGAATAAGAAGGCTGCAAAATTAACACATTTTTTAATGTTTTAAAAGATTAGAGTTTTTTTTTTTTTTTTCCAAAAAAGTTCTTATATTTAAATACAAACTGTTACATTACTTCTTTTTTTTTTAAACAAGATTACAATAGCTTTGTATTTAAATATCTCATCTACTTTTATGCCCAATTTTGGCCTGAAAATGATTTTGGGCATTTTTATTTTAAGTAAGAAAAGTGTATTAAAAGCCAGTTATAAAATTTATTTAGACTTAATTTTGAAAACAGAACCATGTTAGGAAAAAGTTATAAAATGTGTGATTGAAATAAAATAATGGGTAATTAATTGTAAAACATTATTTTTCTTCAGATGTGAAACCCTCCAATATCTTGCTGGACAGGAAGGGTAATATCAAATTATGTGATTTTGGCATCAGTGGTCAGTTAGTTGATTCCATAGCAAAGACTAGAGATGCAGGTTGTCGACCATACATGGCGGTAAAACTTTTATGTATTCTTTTTTAATATTTTAACTTTTACAGTTTTACTTTTATTTCACAAATCATTTTAATAGTTGATTATTATTATTAGATATGTTATCTTGTTTGCATGCAAGAGTGAATATTTAGCCAATAGTTTTATATTTCCATCTTCATTTATGGAGTAAAACAAAATAACTTAATTAAAAAAATATTTAGTCTATTTTACTTTTAATTTCAACATTGAAAAAAAAAATTTAATTTTAAATGTTTTTAGCCCGAAAGAATAGATCCTGCTAGAGCACGGGGCTATGATGTACGGTCAGATGTCTGGAGCTTAGGCATCACCTTGGTAAGAAAAATGCTTGAGTATATACTGTATGTACTTAAAAAAATATAAATGTGTCAAATGTATAGAGGACAAATTGACTGAATTGTGTCACAGTTGAATCTAGAATCTTTTCAAAGTTTGATCAAAATCCATCCAGAGTTTGTCAGTAGGGACAACAGACAAAACTCTTCAAATCATATTTAAAAAAATGTACTTTGCACACACACACAAAAAAAATAGGAATGATATTTAATGAAATCTTATTAAACAGACAAACTTGGACTAAAAATATCTCTTGCTAACAATAAATTGTGAAATCCAAAACAATATAATTAGTTTTCAAAAACAGCTAGCCTTTTTGATTTGGCTTGATCGGGGTCCCAAAACTTTGTCTGCCTTGTCTACCATATAGTTGCGCTACTGGGAAAAGGGGGAGGGGAGAGGCTCTAACAAAGGACACAATTATTTCTCACGTTTTTCTGAATCTATCAATTAATGCTTATTGAAGTTAAACAAAACAATGAAACAGGTTATAAAAAAACAAGTCAAGAGTATTCTGATGTCCAGCAATTACACACATGTTAAAATATAATTATTCAGATAGGCCTATTAAGCATACTGTATATCAGTTTTTTTTTGTTTGTTTTTTATTTGAGTGGAACAAAGCAAATTACTGTATATTAATAGTTAACAAATTACATAAAAAACACATTTGGATAACATATAAAAAATAATAAGATAAAAGAAATATATTAATTATATATAAAGAAAAATGTCATTTTTTATGAGTATAGGATCATATTGCCACGTAATTTATTATTTTCTAAGTATTCGCTAATAAATTAATCTTTCTAGGTAGATGCCATATACTATCTTGTACTCCCCCCATCCCTTTCAATGCAGCCCTGCTGATATAACCCATAATGGAATGAAGTGTTTCACTGATCATATTTGCTGTACACATAATTATAAATTATTATAAGGAGCTATAAAAAGAAAAGGAAAAAAAAAAGTCATTAGAATTTTTTTTTAATAAAACTTAGAGAAACCCGGCTTCCAGCAATGAATTATTCCTTTTATCATTTTTCTATTAACCTTTTTTTTTTTAAATGTAAACATAGTAATAATAAATAATGAATTAGTAATATACAGTACAATGCCAAGATGAAGTAAATTAATTTCATACAAGTAAATACTGTATTTAATTATTTTATATAATTAAACTATAATATATTGATCTAAAAAATTGTATTCATTTTTTTTAAGGATCTCGTAGGTCTAGTAGGTAGTAAAAATGTTCACAGAGATGATTTTTAAATTTTGCTTTTAAAAACATTTAAAAGTAATTATGGATTTTATGTAGAGAACAATTTATAACCTAAACTAGAGTAAATATCGGTCATTTTTATTCATCTGCCATATTTGGTATCATTGGAGCACTTGATTTTTTGGCTTTTAATGATGTCACAGCCTTGCAGACCTGTTTTTTTTTATTAAACGCATTATTTCTGGCATTTAAAGTCATATGATCTACAGTCCTTTGATTGGCATTTGGCTCAATTCAAAAATCGTCTCTGACCTACTATAGTTTGAAATATTTGAATGGTATTTAAAATTCATGTGACATTTTCCCACCTGATTGGATTTTTAATTTTCCAAAGATACCTGCTTGGTGCACCATAGTAGAAGCCAATGATAAATTGTAATAAATTGCCAAAGTTTTGATCTAATACATTTTGTGGCAAATGTTGAGATTACTCTTTTTTTTTTAAAAAAAAACAACTTGATATTAAAGTTATGATGAATAATGATGCAGTTAGTGAAATTGCACTCGATGCAGAACCTGCAATTGTTTACTTGGTATAGGGATTTTGTTGCCTCTAAAAATCTATAAATGGTTTCAGGGACTACAGCACTAATAATTGCTGAGTACATGTTGAGACCTCGCTAAATATTTATTTTCCCCCTTAAAATGAAATATTGTAAATACTGTTCTTGTGACATGGCTACGTTTTTTGAAAATCTCCAAGCTCGAGCTCCAAGAAACTACACGTCATGGAGAACTAACAATATAAACAGAGTGAGACAGAGTCCGAGATTATTAAAATACGCTAACAGAGAAAATTAATAAAAGATGAGATGAAAAGAAAAAAATCGTACAGTAAAAAAAAAAACATTAAAAGTCTAACTTTGGCTAAACTATCATCTGAAGGTGCTTTTAAAGGTACTGTCAGAAAGAAAAAAAAATCTCCATGGCAGCATTCGTACATGTGATGTCTGGCTAATCCATTTTAAAGACATGTTTGTTATCTGTGCCAGCAAGACATAGATGGTAGATATTGCTATCTCATTGAATAGAAACCATTTCTCAGCATTTAAATATAGCCATCGCCATTGTAAAATATCTTGTATAGTCAAAATAAGAAAATTATGGAGAGGAAGTAGTGCCTAGACATAGGTTAGACCAGTTTTACCATATTTGACACACGTTAATTTCAATAAAGTTTATTTTCCTCCATTTTGATTGTTACAATGCATTGTGGGTAGTTCTGAGTTCGTCAGAGATTATTAAAATCCGCAATAGAGAATCTATTTTTTTTTTAAAATATGACCTCCAAATTCAGAGTATTCTCTATAGTTCTCCGAGAACTCAGAGATTTTTAAAAAACGTAGCCTATTACTCTTTGTAAAATCTTGATAAAACCTTTTGGTTTTTTAAAAAAATTCATTTATTTTCAGATTGAATTGGCAACAGGCAGATTCCCATATCCTAAATGGAATAGTGTTTTTGAACAGTTGACCCAAGTAGTACAAGGAGATCCCCCGAGGCTTTATCCAGACGATAACTGTTATTCTCCAGAGTTTGTCAATTTTGTTAATACATGGTACAGTTAATTTTATTATTAAACACTAAAAAAAACATTGTTCTGATATAAGATGAATGTTCAAAATGATCACAAATACAAGCTAGTAGCCTATTTATTTTTAAATTCCTATTTATGTTAAACTCTTTAATATATTCATAATAATACAGTATTTCTCACAAATTGATATACTGTATATTCAGAAAAAATATTAGCTTTGAATTCTTAATTATAACAAGTTTATATAATTTATTATTCGGGTTTGTATCATTTTCTGGTCAAAATATCACTAGAAATTCTAGATCTTGCTATTTACTGTGAGTCAAGTAAACTTTTTACCTGTCACTTTCCAAAACACCAATGTACATTATGTACTGTAGTTTATATTTTAATAACATTTATTACACCGAAATTCAGTTAATGGGCGATTCCATAGAAAGTGGTCCTAAGTGACTGAAAATTCAAAATTGTCCTAGAATCAAAAATAAAATAGATTCTGAATCCAGAGGGGGTGCTGTTTCTGATAGTGTTAATGGTTTTTGTACTTATCAACATTAATTAACAAAAAGTAAAATATGTTTAATTTTTTATATCTTGCCAGTACAGTGTTTCTATGGAACATTTAAAAATATTAAAGACATTAAAATATTTTTCAATATAATATTTCAATACATAATCTTAACTTTCATAGA
This sequence comes from Euperipatoides rowelli, assembly GCA_003024985.2. Classification (NCBI taxonomy): domain Eukaryota; kingdom Metazoa; phylum Onychophora; class Udeonychophora; order Euonychophora; family Peripatopsidae; genus Euperipatoides; species Euperipatoides rowelli. Next base: position 17,959 of record PXIH01S0006656.1, on the reverse strand, counting down.
AAATTTTGAAACTTGGCCTACCTATGTACATTTTTAGCCCATTAAAAATTACTTAAGGCTCTTCAGTGCTTGTATTTTCAAAAGCTTATCTTTCTAGGTATAAAGTTACTTTCTCATCAGATTCCTTTGCAATTTTTGACAGGAAGAACTCACTAAACTTAGCATGGCCAATATTGCCTCCTGCTTGGAATGTGTTTATTTCTATTGCACACACAATAGAAATATATTCCAAGAAAAGCCATTAAAAACAAGATATGTTTTCCATTAATTGATTTTATCATTGGACTTTGGGGAAAAAGTCTCACAAATTAACTTTTACCTTTTTGTCAAGAGAAAGAAGTAACTGTTCAAATCCTATAAACAAAATTTTTATGAGAACTTGAAATTCTAAACTCCTTAATTTTTTGTAACTCTACTTCACCTGATCTTATTTCTATTCCTCCTTTACCCTTTACAGTCATAAATTATCATCATCCAGACAGACTTAGATGACCGAAAGTTTTTGTAGAATCGTTCCAGGTAAAGTTTAGATGTAAAACTCAACCAAGAACATTAAAAGACTTGACTGTTGCTTTTCTATCAATCAAATATTTAGTTTATTTTCTTCAGAAGTTGAGTAATTATTTATGCTATGAACCTTAAGCATGTCATGATCATACAAGGATACAAAAAAAAAAAATACAAAAATTGAATCATTACAGGAACTATAAATCTTATGACATGAAAAGTAATTACAAGATTTTTAAACTTTAAAAAAAAAAAAAAACATTGGTACTAAAATTACAAATGGGGTTTTTTTTTTTTTTTACTTCACTGAAGATATTTATTTTATTCAGTACTTGGTTTTTAAATTAAAATACTGTACCTTTTGTGTTTGTATGGAATGATTATTTTATCCATTGTTTTTGAAAATCAATAATTAAAAAACAAATTTAATCATATCTGATTCTTAAGAATTGTTATTGTTTAAATCTAAAGGTTTTTTTTTTCTCTCTATAGCCTTATAAAGGATGAAACCGAAAGACCCAAGTACAATAAATTATTAGTAAGTATTTTTTTGTTTTTAAGTACGGTAGTACAAAACATTTCCTAAAATGAATCATCTTTTTTTGTATTGGATCTATTTAATAAACAGAACCTCTACTTCAGGATCTTGGAATATTTGAAAATTCTTTCAAGTTCATCTAATGACGCAAAGTATCAGTTCAAATTTTTGAATTTTTTTATTTTATTTAAGGTGGTTACCTGCTAAAGCAGACTAATTTTTTTTAAATTATATTCAAATTTAACCAAACTTTAGGCACATATGTACTGTATATGTTGCTAAGATGTAATTGTTTATAAAATTTTAGGGGGCTACTAGTTAGCGTTGCCATGGAAATGGCCACCATATTGGTTCTTAATATAGTCATTTTGTATGGAATAATTACAGATCGTAAAAACTTGGAACAAAGTTTTATCTACTACTAAATGTCTATAGTATGCAATGATATACTTAGTTTTCAAGAATTTTGATTTTCAATACCACTTTTAGCATCAACAAGAGAGAAGTAACTTTTTACAATTTTTCGGAATTTACTGTTTACATCATATTTAAACTTTAAATGTATTTAAATGCTTCAAACTTATTGCATTCTTTGATATATACTTAATATGTATACAAAGTTTCAGATCAATCTCTTTTTCACAGGAAAAAATGTCGAAAGAGCAACTTTCAAAATTTGTTCAAATTCAATATTGTGATATTTAAATTTAAACATTTATTTAAATTTTGCGTACGCTTGTAGCCATTGCCGAGTCAAATGGCAGTACTGGGATCTCTAGGACATTTCCTATTAGTAAACATTTATTAATTATACGTTTTTTTTTTTTTGTTTCAAATTTTTGAAGGGTATTATTTTTTTTTATAATTCTTCGATTTTTATAAGCATAAACAGTCGAAGCGTTAGTATCGGGCATTTTGTTTCAGGCTGATGACGTGAAAAATCACGTGATATTTTGTTAGCAAATTAGAATTTGAATTGTATATTCAGAAACATCATTATGATGTGAGATTTAAATACCCCATAAATGTAAACGTTACCCTACAGCAACATCATTCTAATTATATGACATAAACCACAATTTTTTTAAACGTCAGCAAATAAATGATTGTTCAAAAAAATATATAAATGGCAGCTTACATATAAAAAAGGTGGTATTTCTACCGTAATGAAAACACGCATTTTAGGGCTGTTTTTTTTTTCTCTTCAAAATTAAGAGGTAAGGTTAACAAATTCAATCATTTTACATCTATTTAGAATTATTTAGGCCATAATTTTGGTACCATTTTTTTTAGAAAAGAACAGAATTTACAAATGATAAAAACTGAAAACTTTATTTTTGAAGCATTAATGGCTATAACAGACCCATATAACCCCTTAAACTAAATTTGACTATGTAAGCTTATTTAGGACTCAACTGGTAGCTTATTATCCTATGATGACTAGATAAATAGAAAATAACTTTATAAACATACTTCACTCAAAAAATTCCCCTCCCCCTTCAAGTTTGCCTTCCACAGATTCCATTAGTCTAATAGGGCAGTTTAAACCAACCCCGAGTTGAACCAGAGGCGAGAGCGTGAGTGCAGTTTATTGTAAGTCGAACACACAAAACAACCCCGAGTTGAACCAGAGGCGAGAGCATGAATCTGTTATTTTTGGCAGAACTTATGTACTGTATTACATCATTGTGATGGCCATGGTCTATATAATTTAATTCCTTTTTTACTCACAATAAAATAATATCCTAACAATAACAAGGCAAGAAGTATAAATTACCTTCAGAAATGACATTCATTGCACATTTTTTTTGACCAATTCTTCATATCAATTTCAAACTTAAGACTCTCGCAATCAGGATTTTATGTATTTTTATAAAAATCACTTCAAAGTTTACCAAAATTTATCAACTGAACATTAAGCCATCAGTTTAAATACCTGATTTAAAATTGAGTTGTTATAACGGTATGCGAGTTCAAACTAAATTCATAGCAAATTAACTGCTACTGATTGATTCTTAAACTGACATTCTGGTGTAACAGGGTCATGATTGCACCCCTAATAAGAGTGCAATTATGCCCATGTCACATGTGACACACAGCAGTGGCTACCAGGAGCATTCCTGAGCTAAATCTCAGAGGAGCACCAAAAGGAGAAGTTTTCTCCACAGACTCCTCACATACTGTATACAATTAACCATTACTAATTATTCTATTATGTTTTGTTACTAATAACCATATCTTGGGCATAAGTGTGTGTGAGAGAGAGAGAGAGAACAATACCTGTGCTTATTACTAATATCTAACCATGAGATTGGCTAAGAAAGACTGATAAGATTAGCCCAATCTAAGAACTGTTATTATATTATTTAATTATAAGTGCTTACTAAGAACTATGAGTAACAAACATTCTTCTTCTTATCATAATTACTTAGATGGCTGCAAATAATAATCATGGCTGCATTTTCCCATTCCATTGTTTACCTTTCCTCCTGTCCACCATATTCGTTTTTGTAGGTTGTCTCCTGCTCTTAGGGCTGAGTTGCTATCCAAATAGAGGCTACTATCCCATAATAAGATGTACCATGAGGTAATCCAGAGTGACGGCTGGAGGTTTGGAGTTTTCAGATGGTCAAACAGCAAAAAAGAACACCTTGTCTGACCAAGATGTCTCTCTCTTGTTGCTGGGCCAGAGAAAAAGGCCATACTCTCTGTTCCTGGGCCATTACAGTTGGCCATAGATGAGTTCCAGACAGAAGCCTGAGTCCAGAAGGAAGCCAGAGGATAGTGCCTGTCGGGAATAGCAGCCTAGGTCCAGCAGACTGGGAACAACAGCTACAAGACAACCACCAAGCCAGGATACTAATAAAAAGGTGCAAAGCTACAGTATAGCCAAATAGAAGCAAGAGTGGGTAAGGTTATATAAATGCAGCCATGTACATGATAAGCACTCTCATAATTACCTAGTTCTCTTTCACAAAATAATCTAATTGCCCTATTACCAAAACCCTAGGTGTAATCTAATCCAGGGGTGCAGAATATGTCCGAACGCCCGAACGAGGTTCGGGGGAAATTAACATTAAAGGGGGAAATTTTTTAAATACTGATTAAATAAATGAA
>PXIH01S0006644.1:11110-22410 GCA_003024985.2 Euperipatoides rowelli | reverse complement strand
CCATCATGTGACTAACCAATAAGTGATGACATCATCACTTTTTGTGGTCATGTCAAACTTCATTAATAATCACAGAAATTGAAATGGAAATAGAACTCTAAACTAATTAACTAGTGGGTTAAACAAAAAGGGGTTAAAAGTCACAATCAGGATGAAAGCCTTGTTTATCTCAATTCAACCCAAAGGGCTAGAAGGACTTTGCCCTCCTTTGTCTAGTGCCCATGAAAGCACCTAACACTTCATGGCAAGGAATCATGGCCCAAGAGAAAGGGAAAAATAAAGTGTATAACTGATATTGACACAAAGAATTTCATTCATACATGACACAGGCATATACACTAAGTGATGTAAGATGCAGGGACAGAATAAGTGACAAAAATTGTGTAAATTAAATAAAAAAAACAATATCAAAGCATTAATGTACATGAGGTTATTGACCACCCACACAGTCCTTAGTTCAATGCCAATCGTTACCGATAGAGGTTAGCAGGCATTGGCATTGAGTTGGATATGTGGAACGATCAATAAGTAGCCTACACTGAGGAAACTATATTTTTATTTCAAAATTTTCAATTAAATGGCTTAGCTTAATAATATGTTTGCATGTCAATGAGAAGTACCACAAGTACCCCTGAAGACAGACATGTTGTATACCTTCTGGGGTATTACTAAACAATTCCTGAATAGCAAGGGCTTTGGACACCTAAATTGACACCACAAATGGTTTGGGTATCTGTTAAATCCACCACTAATACAAAAGATAAACACTACACCTCAGTGCATATCACTAGAAAAAATTACATTTACATACCAAATTATTTTAAAAATTGCTTTAGACTTTTACACTAAAAAAATTCAATAAATAATATTGAAAAAGAAAATATTGATCAATTTATTCTCATATCTACTGCATATATTGTAAATTTTATACTTGCAAGAGATAAATACATTAGATTTTATTAACTTCATCTTACTTAGCAGTAACTTAAAAAACTTTTGATTGTCAATATTATTTTGGAATTAGAAAATCTACTAATGGCCTCAATCCATGGTGTAATCTATTTGAATAAATACGTTTTCAGCCGAATGGACACATAGTAATTTTTTTACCAAGATTGATTTTAAATTTAATATATAAAATAAATATATATGATAGAGGTGATGTCTGCCTATCTCTGTATGTCTATGTCTCTCTCTCTCTCTCTGTCTCTCTTTCTGGCTCTCTCTGTCTCTCTCTCTCTCAATCTTTCTCTGATCTTGTAATTTATGTTTTTAGTTTTTCTTCTAGATCTGTATATAACAATGCTATTGATAATAATATGTACAAAGACTTCTAGAATGGTTACACATGATTTAGAAAATTTCTATGGTTCTATGGTTAAAAATATTCCCATAAGTTATTTATTCTTAATCAGAATTTTTAAATTAAGTTATCCACTCATATAATTGATAATATTGATCTCATTACAAATTATAATATTGTTTGAAAATAATGTTAAAGTAGAATGATTAGTGGAGATAAAATTAATAAATTTCTATTATTATTTTTATTAGTGTTATATTATTAAATTCTAAAATTACTCTAAAATAATTTAGTGATTAAACAGATGCCAAAACTTAAAAATAAAGCTAATTTAAAAATTAAAAAAAAAAAATTCTTTATAGAGAAGTATTTATGATGGCCATTTTGGATTTATGGATAATGATTGTTTAAATTATATTTATTTTTAATGTTGTAAATGTTATACTGTAGATAATATTATTTATTTATTTAATTGGTTTATTTATTTAACTGAAATATGCAAATTTCATTATTACTAATTTTAAAATAGACATTAATGATATTGAGGACAGCTTTAAAAAACATAATTTAAGAGTGCAGTTCATGTTATATGTGACATTTTTTAAGAATAAAGATTCACCATATTCATTTTTCCTGTTTTAGTAAAACTTTATAATCTGTGAATTCCAAAGACTTTTTTTTTAAATTAAATTGTATAATGTCTATTTTGTAATATATAAAAATGTGATATCATTGAAAATGATTTAATTGATATACATAAATAGTTCTCGTATCACTCATCAATTTAAATGCAATTATTTTTTTTCTAGGATATTCAATTAGGGGTAAATTAAAGCAATTAAAAATGCATTATTCTGACAAATTAAGGGTGTATGATTTTATTTTGCTATTAAGTTGTTATTTATTTAAATGATATCTTTTATTTATGAAAATTTGGGAAAAGAAAATTAGATTTCTTGATTTTAAAATAGTATAGGACAAGGTCAATCATCTTGTCTTGATTTCAAAGTTAATTTAAATTTGTGGCCACTCAAATTTATCACTGAAATATCAATGAATCTATATTAACAAATAAAGAATTTTGAAATTTTGCAGGTATTGTGCTACTAGGAATAATGCTGTAACATGGATTTTGACAATATAATATATCAATGATCTAAAAAAAAAAATAATAAAAAAATAGGATTTTAGCATTTTATTATACCTTTAATAAGGGTTAATGTAGACATAATATTATTTCTATTGTAGATGATGTTGCATTAGAGTTAATGATAATACAAAAATATCAGATAAACTAAAAAATTTAAAATAATTTTGTGCTAAATACTGGATCATATTAATCTTAAAAATAATGAACTCTTATGTATTAATGCATTGGCATTCCATTTCTATTTATAGGTAAAAGTTATCAAGATTCAAAACTATTTTATTACAACTTTTAATAATATGACTTTAATTTAAGACAATAATATTCACTTAAAGGTTTTAATTAATAATTTTAATTTCTTTAAGATTAATTTTAAATGTAATATTATTTAACAAAGTGTTTTTGTAAATGGATTACTGGCTAATAAAATTATTTGGAATAATAAGCTCATTGCAAATTCTTGCACATTGGCTCTGATAATCTAAACATATTTGTTGCATTTCCATAAAAAAATGACTAGTGGCTTTATGTTGATTTATTTAATGGTATTATATTCAAGTGCAACCCAATACACATCTCTGTAAAATATGCCCTCAAACTATTTCACAATTGGGAGGAAGGGGGGGGGGGAGGGGACTGTATAGATGGGTGCAAAAACATTTTTCGTATATCATGTTTGCAAAACAAAAAAATAATCAGTCAATTCTGACACTAAAATTTGTTCAAATTTATACAATAAAAGTCAATTGTGTAACTTTGTATGTGCCACCTGGATAAGAAGGTTTGCTTATCTAGGCTGCACCATTACATTTGCAATTCTTTTATTTTATTTCAAATAAATTTACTCACAAATCATTATGAATTAATGGTTTCTGTAATATTATTATTATATGCATTTATTTTCGCTGTTTGGGAGTTTTATGTGCTAATTTTAGCTTGTCAGTTGGTTTCTCGGTACAATACAAATTGGATTACTGTTGGATACAATGTGGTGGTTACGCTGGTGATAGTTTAAGTTCTAATTATGGCTTTGACGCAGTAGAGTAGCAAGGAGTTGTTGGAAAATTTTCATCAATATGCTAGTTTGGTGATTGATTTTTCGACGGATTTTGTGCCTCTAAGTGATCAATATAAGCCTTATAAAATTATGTTGAATAACGTTTCGACGTATTGTATTCGATGGGCATTTTTGAGTTCATTAGTGAATTCAGTGCTTTGAACGTGCCTACATATAATTATATCGTATTTAAAAGCGAAAAGACCCTAAAGAAGATGCAGCAGACATTTGTTGAATATAATGAGTTTCAGGTTATTTATGCTAACAACTTACCTTCTTTGAAAATAGTTAATGCCATTATTCTGTGGATTTCTGTGTATATGGCGATAGAGGAAATTGTGGAAATTTTAGTCCTATGGAAATGTGTTGACTATCAAACCAACTGTTATTACTGTAAACGAAAGCATCTCATTCAAAATGAAACCAATGCATATTACCATCGTGTTGAAGGACGATACGATTACCAAAGACAATCGTTTGAGAGGATGGTTGCTATTTAAAAATCAAAAACATGCTTGTTTTCGGTGCCAATCGTTATTGCACAATGTGAAGGACTGTCTAAATCATTGGTATCGTCGATGTGTTGCCCATCACCACAAGAATATTGGGTGTCCAAGAACTTACTTGAAAGCGTTAAAAACTAATATCAAGACTAATGGTCAATTGGATATAAATATCTGTGTGCCACAAGTAGCATCTTGTGTAAGTGGTAGTGAAGATAAATTAATTCAGATTGGCCTTCAGTTAGAAATGGAAGAATTGCATAATCAGTCTCCTGAGCAAGAGAGTATTTCGGTGTTGGTTGTAAATAAAAGTGCAAGTGATCAAATGTCTAGTGTTTATAAGATAAGTGTAGGTGAGGAAAGTGGTATTTGTGTATTGCCTATGCAAGATGGATCTGATAGTTATATTCAACATATTACTGATGATGATTTTAATCATGCCAAAAAATACAAAAATGTTCAAGATTATGTTTGCCACAGAAAAATGTGATCTTTATTTATTTAATTTGTTTTTTATTAATAATTATTTGATTTTACAGTGTATTGTTATTGGGAAAGAGCTCATTGTCTATTTGTTTCACTATAAAGGTATTGTGTTTTTGCTTTGGGTTTGATAAGGATATGTATAATGTTGTGGTGCATTGTGGGTATTACTGATGACAGCAATGTGTTGTTTTGTATTAATATTTATACTTATTCTGGAGCTGAGATCTTATTTTGTTGTAATATTATTTCTTTTTTTTTTCTCTTTTTCACTTTTGTAATTGACCCTATCTAATGAATAACAGATAGGAGAATTTTAATTTTACTTCTATACCTATATAGGGTCTGAATTCATTGAGTAAACAAAAATTATTAAATACATTTTTGCTGGTAAATAATGTTCAGTGCACATGTCTGCAAGAAATAAAAATCAAGAGAAATTCAAACTGTTATCAGTGAATTATCATATATATCAGGGACAAATTTACAAATTAAATGGTGGTGTTATGGTGTTATTTGAGAAATATCTTTCTATTAGAAATGTAAGTTTGATAGTACACGGTGAGCATTTTATCGTTATTAAGTATCAACTATTTGATCATAATTACATGTTATTAAATTATTATGGTAAAAACTCTCTGGTAGTTAATAAAGCAGATCTACAGTTTATTTATTTATTTATTTATTTATTTATTGACATAAGCTGACTAATCATCAGGAAAAACATGAGTCTTATTACATATACACAAAAATTACACAAAATTGTTAAAATCACAAATATAAAACACAACTAAATCTATCTACAACAAGGATGGTATTTAACTATTAAAATTACAACTATTCCAGATACAAATACATAGCATCTATATTCTTTAAAATATATTGTGCCAAATCCTTTTTAAATTTATCTGAACTCAATACCTCAAATAATGTGTTAGGTAACTTATTCCATAAAGTAATACTACGATTCGAAATAAAATTACTCAGAATCTTTGTTCTTTTATAAACCTTCTTAATTTGATATTTATGACCTCTATGACATCTCCTGTTATTCATGAAAAAAATATTTTTCTCATTATTGCCTAATAATACTTCTCTAAATATAAATATTAAATCTAACTGTAACATTTTTTGATAAGGAGTAAGCATTTTTAGAATTTAAATTCATTCCCAATATTCTAGATGGAGAAAACCACTAATTGATTTTGTAATATGTCGAAACACATTTTCAATGATCAACAATTCTTTTTTTGTTAGAATAAATTAATGCACTTGCACAATACACAAATAATGGTTGAACATAAATTAAATACAAAGTTTTAAAGGAATCAACATCAATATATTTAAAAGCTAATTTTAATATTCCAAATTTTTGTCGCATTTTGCTAGCAATGTATTTAGCATGATAGGAGAAATTCACATTTTTGTCCATTATAACCCCTAGATCTTTGTGAATTTTGACTTCACCAATAATCACATCCCCCAAATAATATCGATTAATTCCGGAGTTAGTCCCAAAATGCATGACAATTGTTTTCTTTCGATTAATGTCTATTTTAAGCTTACTACATCTATTATAAACTAATTCCAATTCATTTTGCAAAACTGTAACATCACTTAAATTCTCTATCCCTCGATATATCTTGAAATCATCAGCATATTGAAGAAAATCAGCCTTTAAATTTTCTCCAATTTCATTAACAAAAATATTAAATAACAAAGCAGAAATGGCTCCGCCCTGAGGTAATCCTTTCTGTACAATTTTAAAACTAGATGAAATATTTTCAATCACTACTTTTGTGTATCTTAACTTAATAAAGTTAAAAATCCATCTTCTGTATACATACGGTAACTGTATTAGACCAAGTTTGTCAATCAAGATATCAATGTCAACTGAATCATAAGCATTGGTCATATCAATAAATATAACATCCACCGGTATCTTTCTTCAATATTTCCTGAAATGTCATTTTTTAAAACAAATTTTTCTATTCTAACAAGTAAAATCTTTTCCATTAACTTTGACATTGCATCACTATTTGTTATAGGTCTATAGGACTCTACTTTCTTTTTACGCCCTCCTTTATATGTAGGCCTAATAACGCCCAACTTCCAACTGATAGGAATTAAGCCATAAGAAACAGAGATTAATGCAATTTTATATACCACGCTAGTAAAGAACTCTCTACATTTCTTTATAGTATAGAAATTTATCAAATTATCTGAAATAGAAAATGAATCATTTAGCCCATTTATCATTCTTTCTATCTCTGCAACAGTAAGATCAAAATCTAACCTATGTGTAGTGAAACTATGTTTTGAGCCCGCTAAAAAACTTACGGCTAGTCTATTAAAATAAATACTCAAGCATTCTGTTATTTCCTTAAGATCCATAATTGCCACATCATTATTTACAATTAAATTATTTGAATTATTGACCACTTTATTTGAAGATTTAACATGATTATACAAAACTTTATTATTTTTTTTTTGCTAAGGACAACAATCTAACTTCATATTTTTTCTTTCTTGTTTTAATTTTAGACTAACTAAATTTCTTAGTTTTTAATAAAAGATTCTAGATGGCTTTAGTTTAACTCTATGTAAAATATTTTTCTTCTGTATAAGTGTTTTAGTATCCTTAGATAGCATTTAACTTTATTTCTAAATTTATTATTAAAAATAGGAATACATTTCTGGATGATAATTTTAATTTTCTTCTCAAAAAAATCATAATCCTTTTCAAATTTATCACCTTCATTAAACAAATCATCAACATTAATCCCTAATAACAATTGATTCATCAAAACAATAATTGAAAATCAATTGAATTATAAAAATAAACAATAATACCTCCCCCCTTTTTTTTTAATCTATCCCTTCTAATAAAAGTAAAATATTGTATAAATAGCTCTTCATCTGTGATTTTGTCATCCAACCAAGTCTCCAAAAAAAAATTGCTATGAACACTCTGGAAGCTATTAAGAAAATCTTTATCTCATCTAATTTATTTTTTAAAGAATTGACATTAGACAACAAGACGCAACAACCCCTTGTCAATTTATTACCAATTAGTTGCTATCTATTCTTATTTATTGGTTTTATTACTCTACCAAACTATGATACCTTTAAATCACTTGTCATAGACAAAGAATCGCTTGCCCCTATGACTGTATCAATTATATCTACAGCATTTGACAAATTAATAACTGTGTCCTTCTCTTTATCTATTTTTAAATTAGCTCTTCTAGCATCTTCAGTAATACAATTACTTAATTTAATGCAATCTTTAACAATTAACACTTGTTTCAAATCTTCATTGCAAATTTGTAAATTTTCCTGCAAATCAATTACATTATTATTCATAACTACAATTTGATGATCTTCTATTGTTTTTATATTACTCCGGATCAATACAGAATCAAATTGCTCTAGAACAATAATACCATACTCAAATAACTCAGCCTTGCTGAAAATAACCTGATCATTTAAAACCAAATCACTTTGGTTTATTTCAAAATACTCAGGCTCACTTTCATAATGCAAAGATAAGTACCTTTAATCATGTCACTACTATTGATATTATATTATGTTAGAACCTTCCCAAGGAACATCTTGTCTTCTATAAGTACAACATCTGCGTTCATTATTTTAAGGTCAATGCTATTTAAAAGATTTTCTCTATTTTATTTGTCCTCTTTAATCTGTGTTACTCTTTCCTCCTTTCCAGTCTTCTTTGATACTTCATCCCAAATATCAATTACAGATATGACATTATTTTGTGAACCTGAAACGTTTTCTTCCAGATTTTAATTTAAAAACATTGATTTTTCTTCCCAAATTAACAAATACTCTTGATCTAATAAATTTTGCTGGATAAAACACTTCTTCCAATATATTATATTTATTTAAAACTCCTCTAAACAGTCTAATGAAAAATCTCTTATTAAATGAACTCTTTAGGAAAAATTCATTTATCGTATTAATAGCAGCTTTAATATAATATGCTTTATAGCCAATCGTCTTTGTTTTTATTTGAAAACAATTTTTAATCTATTTTTGAGCTTTTGGATTAAGCTGATCAATAATATCAGAAATAGTCATGCAATTGTTATGAGTTTTCAAATAGATTGATTGAATAACACCTTCACCATAATCTTTTCTTGAATCTGCCTTTCATTCTCTGTTATTTATAGCCAATTTGTTATCTTTATCTACTGTACATTCAACGTTTTGTAAGTTGATAAGGTGTTCTTCATTTTCGTTAAAGCCTCTGCATGTTATTTCTTTAAACTCATGTGATACTTCTTGACCCTCATAATCATGATCAATAATATTATTTTGCCTTTTAAACAACATGTTTTTAATAACCATCAAATTATCACTCAACTGATGAAATTCGTTATTGAACTCAGAAAAACATTGATTTAGATCATTTTGCCAATACAAATCACATCCGAACAATATTTACATTCAAATTTCGAGGAAGTGCTACTCGCCTTTTGTATATTTTGAATATCACAAAATCTTTGATTATCATTTGATCATTTTACAATTTTTTCCTGTAATTCACATTCCATACAGAAAAAGTCAGCTTCATTATTTAATAATAATAATCTGTTGTTTCCATATAATGCTATGTAGTCAAAATGAGAATTTCTTTGACATGGCCCTAAACATTTTGCTGATAACGAACAAATTTCCGAACTACATTTATAACAAATCAAAGCATTATCACCAGAATTATTACTATCACAATTATAATCCTCAGAAATAATTAATTTGGAACAACTTGAATTAATTTCCTCACCTTGAAATTCATTTTCACCAGCTTCTTTCATTTTATTTATTTCGCTCTGAAGAATTGAGTCTACCGCCTCCAATTTTGATTCACCCTCTAACGTTACTTATTGTTGATATTACAAAATTATTTTCTCCTTTACTCGCTAATAATAATTCCCTAGATTTGTTTTTCTCCAATAAACAGGAATAGCATTCAAAAAAGTCCTTTATATTAGCATAATTGTTATCCACACATATATGATATTTATCACTTATACAACTATAATGTATATAAGTATTGCAACTATTTATACATTTCAATACCGCCTTTTTCTTACCGCATGGTTTACAACAGTAATTACAAAAGATCAATTTTTTTTCAGTTAATCCCATCATAAGATACAATAAACACCAGCCTCACAGAGAGAAACTCCTGCTTGAATAACTTCATTCCTCTAATAACTTTACAATATCAAATTATACCGGTAACCGAATTTCAAAAATAAGGATCTATCTATAAAACCAGAATATTGCTACTCCGCCATCTTAGTATTACTGTCATATATAAAGCATGATGGTTCAAGGTTGATCAATGCTGGCAATTTAAATGTCAATAAATTGGAGCAATTGCCAGCTTTTGTGTCTTTCTTGAAGGATTATGCATTGGTTGACATGGGCGAATGGATGGGTATGGGAGGGATCCCCACTCACTATGCCACAACCTCCAATAGATTGGATTACATTTTCATCAATAATGTGATGTTGTGTGTGGTCAAATATATAGTCCAGCCAGTGTTTTTTTCTCAAATCATGGGGAGTCAATTGTTGACCTTTTGATTGGAACTCCTTCGGGTGTGCCAATATAATATGTTGTAGGAGTACATTCATAAACTCATCCATCACGCAAGTTTAATGTTGATAGCATAACTAAGATGTATGTTTTCATTTGTCCTTTGATGAGAAAACAGGTTATTAATACTGCTCAATGGCTTTCATTTGTACTCAGCATTTTATTGATGTTAACTGGTCGTTTAAAAGTAAATCCTATAAAAGGATAGCTGAGCTAAATCAGGCTGTAAGTAAATCGACTAACATGAACTGTTCTAACATACCATTTTTTTTAACCATACAAAAATAATTAAAACAACCTATTTTAGTACAGGAACAGAATAATAATTTATTGTTAAAGAAGAAAATTAGTGCGGATGTTAATGAGATTTCCACCTTGACTATGTCAAGGTTTTTCTTAAAGCCAAAAAAATTGATGCCTACTTTTATAGTGAAACAAAAATTGTTCTTGTTGTGTGACGATATGTTAAATGCTATATACGATTAGTATGATGTTATGTATGGTGTCAAGCATGTGGATCAGGTAATTTTTTTTTGATACATTTAACTTTTTTTTTTTGGTGAGGAGTCTGGTTATAACCTCACTATTACAAAATTGGATAATAGAAATGCTCTTGGTGGCATAAATAAGGATTCTGCACTGGGCCCTGATTTGTTTACATAACTCTTTTGTTGCATTTGAACATATTATGATTCCTAATTTAATTAAAATCTATAATATTTGGGTCTCGGCTCATTTTTTTAAGGAATGGTTTATTCATTCCTACATGTTTTTGTTTGCTAAGCAAAAAATTGATCCAGGGTTGCACATAAGTTTGGTGCAATTGTGGCCTATTAACGTCTGAAATATGGACACCAAAATTTTGGCGAGGGTTTTAAATGATAAATTGAATTTAGTGTTACCAAATTTATTGTCATCATTTAATTTTGCTATGAAAAACAAAAATATTCATGTTGCTATTACAATGGTTCAACAGGCTATATATTATATTAAAGCCAAATCGTTAAAAAGGCTGTGATTGTTTTTTTTTGGCTGTGACCAAGGCCTTCGACAATGTTAATCATAAATTTTTGCTGGAAAAAATAGCATGCCCTTTTGGCCATTCTAATTTGTCAAGGGCCTTGGTCAATTATGTTATTTAATAATTATAAATTATTAAAAATAATTTATATCAT
>PXIH01S0006642.1:4520-15482 GCA_003024985.2 Euperipatoides rowelli | reverse complement strand
GTATGATGCATTGCATTCATAATAAAATGCTAGCGTGTCTCCCTCCCGATGCATTCATGAAAGTACACTAACTGTTGGATTTTGATTTTCTAAAATACTATAAAATCTTACCTTATATTCTAACATTTATTTAAGAAAAAAAACTCCCTTACCCACTTGTTTAATATATTCAGGGAGATGACTAATATTCGTCCGAATACAGATCATAAACAGCCGAATACCTAATACTATGAAACCCAGCTAATAGGCCGAATACCAAATACTAACCAAATATTTGTTTCATTCCTAGTCACTAATAGCCCCCTGGGGGTCTTTCAAGGCAGGGTTTACTCTACTGTATTTTTGGAGTATTGAATCTAATAAATTATTTGCTCCAGTTATAACTATTAAAATCTAAATTAACTGGTGCAGAGCATCTGTGCCCCTCCCCCTGTGCATGCTAGGATGCTAAATGACAGCAATTAATATCACCCTCCACCCATTTTGCCTCCCCCCCCCCATTTGTTTAAAAATGATCCCCTCTCCTGTTTTTCCCCTTCCCTTCATTAGATAAAAACGACAAAATTCTAAAAGTTAAACCCATTACTAAAATTCACTTATTTTATTTTAAAAATTTTATGAAAAAAAAAATATTTAAAAAGTTAAAGTATAATCTATTTACAATTGTTATCAATAGATGACACTAGTGTATTTCCTTTCTGCCAAGTACCATAATGATTTTATTTATATATGAGGCGTATTCATCAAGAGCTAACATTTTAAATAATTTAAACTATTCAATACTTTTTTCGTTCGTCATTTAAGCGCAAAAAATTTACTAGACCGTTCGTCATTAAAAAATCTACTTCATTTTGTTTGTTTCGTTTAAAACTTTCTAAACCCTGCTCGAGAAGTGGGTTACTTTGTGATATTTGTTTTTCATAATGGCTGACTTAAAACATTATCATCGCTATAATTTGGATTTATTAAAGAGATTGAAATTGTTATGTAAAAACTGAGTGATTACAATATCTTAGATGATGGGATCAACAATTTTTGTTTTAAAAATCTGCAATCCTAATAATGAATTTTGCATTCATTTTTTGGGGAGTAAATACGTCGATTTTAAATATCCCCGTTAAGTAAGGCTGCACAAGTCTTTACCTGAATGATTAATGCTGTAATTTGAAAATGCTAGTCTTTGTAAAAGAGTCTTCAAAACAAGCATTTTTTTTTTTCATTTTATTAATAAGTAATAATTTCATCTTCAATTGCATCAGAATTATTGTTGCGTAAACGCATACTAAACTATTTTATTATGACTGAGTACTTTGCTACTCAGAAAGGTCTAACCTTGAACGTTCATCTATAAAATTAAATGTTTATGTGACTAGGTATAAACCAATTAATTGAAATGCACTGAAAATATCTAATGGTGAACACTCCTATAGATTGTGATTATCATTATGTTACGTTTTTTTATAACAGTTGTGCAATCCTCTTATAATTTATAATGTTTTTGTCATAACGACTTTGAAAAACGAGCCTTTATTGTCACCAATAGTTTGATCAAAATTGGTTTATCAAATACAAAAGTTCTTTTTGCAGAATTTATCCACACATTCCTAAAACAGGAAGTCATTAGTCATTTTTATGAAATTACAAATCTGTCATTTCCTTTGGAAAATGATATAAAATGTGATAACAATTTTGTTAGAGTATAACTTTTTAAACCCTTCCCCCCTCCCCCTCTCTCTTAATGAGTTGACATCTAATGTCAAACTGTCAATATTTAGTTTTCTTTTTTTGTTCATATTGATAATCAATTTGTTTTGATCTCATCATCGTTTCCTTTCTCAGAAATATCAGTGCGTAATAATACTTCAAACTTTAAATTAGCTTACTTGTAAGGGGTAAAAGGGAAAGGGGTGTTGTTAAGGTCATAATTATTGCTTTCTGCTTTCCATTCCAAAAGATAAGAAATATTTTTTTTTTTTAAAGAAAAGTAATAAGCAATATAATAGAAAGGTTAGACATCATTATTTTCATCAGCTGCTGAACAATGTCGTCTTTGTCAAAAAATAGTTCTTAAATGTTGAATATTAAATATGGTTAGTAGAGATTATTAAACAATATTAACCCCTTTCTTTTTGCATATTAAGATGAATGAATTTTTCTTTTTAAAAAGTGGAAAAAAAAGTTTAACTTATCTTGAAAAACAGCTGACTTATCTATTATAATTTATATGTATCATAATATGAATTTGTATGAATTTTGAAGATGACAAATGTTAATGGAAAAACAGTATTTCTGTCTGAGTTTATGTGAGTGAAGTGGTTTTAATTTATAAAGGGTCATCTTAAGATAAGGTCAGAGTTGGCACAGAGCTTGTTATAAATGTAATGTTACCAGGGCCGTAGTCTCAAAATTGTAATTGGGCTCTTATTTTGATAAGCTTTTTTTTTTTTAGATGTTAATCAAGAATTTGGTAGTTGCAAGAGTTTCAGATATATCCCAGGAGAGCCACATTTCAGCCTGGATAGGGAAATATTGAACTCTTGCTTTGTGTCCTGATGGTATACGAGTCCCTATCTAATTAATGACATTTTATTAAAAAGTCATTGAGAATGCCGAATGTTAATTAAATATCAATTTTGGGCAATTTATGTTTCTTTAAAATGTAATTTTTCTATCAAGATTTTCTCTTTAATAAATATATGGGCATTTAAATGGTGGACAAATTAGACAATATTAAGCTACCAATTGTATCCAAATATAACAAATTGACCAATTGTCTTGTACTTCAGCACAAGACAATTGTATAATTGTTAGTTGAAGTGACGGGAAGCTAATGAACCACCTGCTGAGTGTCTACTATCCACAGCGCAGTTGTGGTGAGTACTTTCTAATAGCTTAGCGTAAATAAAGACAGACTACATTGGTTGTGGTAAATAAATAGGTCTGTATTGTTCATAGCACATTAGTACATTTTTAATATAACGAAAATGAACAAAATAGCGAAAGTACAATTCTTACCTTCCTCAGGCAGAGTCTGACAGTCGGCAGGAAAAGACGGTCGGCTTCCGTAACCGGTTCCAGTGTGAAGCTAACATCAACAATAACAGAATAACATTCCATAAAAAATTGCCTGACACTATCACTAAGGTTAATTGAAATTGCCTTCTGACTGAGCTAAACTAAAGTTAAGGGTAAGACAACGGCTAAGCGCCTCAAGGTTGCCTCCTTCTGAATTTTGCAAGTAAGGGATATTTCACAGAGCCTACTTGACTTAAAGGGCATGCCCGGACCCAGTACATATGAAAATGAACGTTAGAAAATCCTAATGAGATGTTTGAATTCGGGTCCTGGACTAACCAGTCTTTATTATAATTTATTTCACAATTAATAAAAATAATAAAGTAAGATACATTATATTTTTAATATTTAAAAATGTGTATACACTATTTTTGCCATATACTCTCAGCATTATATCTGCAGGAAGAAAGTATACTGTATTTCTTATAATAAGGAAGTGGGTACACCACCGTATACCTCCCCCCTCCCCACCCACTCTTCAGCCCTGAATGTTACTAGTACTCACTAATCTCTATACCACAATTTATTATTCATAAAAACAATAATGAATTTTCTATTATCTTTACTTACAAAAAAATAATTTTTCAATGGATTTCATCTAGCACATAGCACCCACACATATCAAGATAGAACATTGTTTTACTTTGTATGTCATAGTGTTTGGGGCATGGTTAATGAAATTAGCAAGATGATTGAGTAGTGTGCCAACTGTCTGATTACTTTACTTCTTAAGAGAAGTGAGTCCTGGAGAGATTGAGAAAGAAATGAGAGGTATACAGTAAAAATTATAAAGTTTGAATTTGTTTAAGTCTGGGAGAAAGATATATGACTTAAGCCAGGTGCACACTAGGAGAGAAAAACTTTGTAGTTTTCATACTTGGCAGTTTTTTAATGATGCAAAAGTTTTCGCAAGAGTAATCTGACACAAACTATGATAATTTTGTTTTTATTTGAAAGTTTTTCTATTAAGTGTGCATACTCCTGTTGTCAAAATGTAGAGTGACTACCACATTAATTGATTTGTATATTATTGTATTAAATTTATATGCATGAAAATAAATAGATTTTTAATTTCCCAGCAGTGGTGATTCAGTTTTAAATATCAAAGCCATTTATCTGTTGTATTACATACGATACCAATGGTTTGCAGAATCGTCATTTTTTAATAAAATAAATAAATAGTGGCTTGTTGCGATATTCAATTAAATGCTAGTTGTACAGACACAGATATTTTTCTACTTCTTGAATTAATAGTGATATTTCATCGTCGTTCCAGTTTTTGTTAGCGAAGCGAGTAGCCGGCATTTTTATTTTTTAGTTAGTAAAGTCAAGTCAGGTGTTCTCAACTTCTCATCGTCCGGTGATTGGNTGNGAACTTTGANTCCGAGGANAAAAGTTTNAAAAAGTAGACCAGAGGTCTACTTTTGAANGTGATGAAAGAGTTCTCTTCGAAGTCTGGTTTTCTCTAGAGTATTTTGACACACACAAGAGTATTTACCTTNGGAGTACAATTNTTTGATGNTTCAAAGAAAAATCCTCCTAGTGTGTGCTAGCCTTTACAGCTATAGTTATAAATTACCTGTGAGAATTCAACTTTTGTAGTCATACAATTTACATAATGTGAAAAATCCTCTAATTAGGCTCTCATTTGGTTTATTTTGTAATAAACATCTATGCAGAATTGTATTTCTACCTACTCTAAAGTTAGTCCGCTGAATAAAAATTAAATATTTTCACAGAAAATCAAACATCAAGAACAAGTAAAACGAAAAGGTCTCATTGATATTCAAATATAGTTTAATAGATTTTCATATTGTCCTCTTGACAGAAAACCATTTAACCCTATTCCTGCCATGGTAAAATATTTACATAAACTGCCATCATGTGACTTAGAGTCACATTACGTGTACCAATCATTTATTTGTATAAAAAAAACAATGTTTTCAAATATTTTTTTTATTTAGTGTTCCAGTAAATGTGAAGAAAAAAAAATTACCAAAAAATGACAGTTCAATGTCAATTATTGTTAACACAAGAACAGTACAAGCAAAGTATGGCATTTTTTTTTGGTGAATCTTTATAACAAATTGGTTTTTCCACAAATACCAAAACATTGACAGGAAACTTTACCTTTCTCAGCAAGACATGTGTTAGATCATTGGTGAATCAATCATCAAATTTGTTGAAGAATTTCTTAAAACTTTATTATGGAAATATTATTTTGTGATAGTTTATTCAAACATCGTTTTATATTTGGAATAACAAGATCTTGAACTAATTCCTTCAAGAACAGCTTGTATTGCAAATTTTTTTATTATTATAAATCAGGAACTACAATCTTTCAATTATATTTTGTTGCTATTCCACAGACATTCACTAGATTATAAAATTGAGCAAATGGCCATCTACAAGTTTGTCTTTACAATGAAACGAAATGACGCATTTGATCTAGTGTATCAACACAACTCTTCNTGGAATTATAATACAGTATTAAAGCTGATATTATGTTGTTATTCCCTGCACCAATTTCTGCAGAATGGTACATTGTTGAAAGAAGAATAACAGGAAATAGCTACTAATAAGTTGGAATATGTTATAAAGAATAATGTTATAAAGTATGAATCATGATCACAACATAACAGTTTAAGTAATTTTTGTATAAAAGTGAAAACAGTCTAATGCTAGGTAAATAACGAAAAAATCAAAAGTAGGCCTACATATTTTTACTGAAAGGCAATAAATAAACCAAATATGGAAAATAAACGTTATTATGGCATCAGTAACTATTCAAATTTTAAATGCGACTCAAAGTCACATCATGACAGGAATAGGGTTAAAACCTTTTGCTGGCTTATCTGAAGAGTTTAAATTAAAACATTATAATTCGTTGGTTTCTGGATAGTTCCCATCTGATGGGAACTATCCAGAAACCAAAGAATTATAATGCCACTGTTTTTTATAGAGTCAACCTCAGATTAAACCAAGAAAAATGTTGCCTCTTTGCTCACAATATTACTGTGTTTGTATTATTAAATTCTTAAACAGTGGTCTATAATAAACTTTATGTTAATCATAAGAAAACCTTACTATAATTAAGCATAATTTTGCATTGGTGTAAACAAAGTAAAGCAGAGTGAACTGTGGATGACAATTCCTTATAAAGACATTTCTACAGTCCAATTTTAGGGAATTTGCATGCAAGGGACAACCTCACTGGACTGTGGCCTGTTAAATACAAATACAAATATGTCGGACAACAATAGACTATAGTCTAGTGAGGTTGTCCCTTGTCCTAATCTATTTTTTTTAATATATAGGCCTATATAATTTTTTTTTTGTTGTTGTCCATCATATTCGTATTTGAGACATATAAATTATCATTATCTCCCTGCCATGCATTTACCTATACATGTTCCCATTTTTAAATCCTATGAATAATACAAAGTACATGAACCCTTGTTTGTCTATTTCCTACAAATTGTCATACCTTGGGTTATGGGAACCAAATTATACTAATTTTTCATGACTATACAAAATGTAGGTACTTTGGGATCAGTATTGCCTGTTACCTATAATATTCACACTCACTTTTGCTATGAATAGCCAAATTGACTTTCTTTGACCTAGAGTAACATTGGTATATCAGTCTGTCTGTATAACTGTTATTCTAAACCTTAGTAATGTTAGGTAGACTACTTAGTTTAAGATAAAATTATTTCTGTCTGGCTTACAGATTCCTACATAGCTTTGGGTTTGGTTCACCAAGTCAGGATTAAAGGAGGCATATTTGTTGGTTTGCAATTTAAAGTCAATATTTACATATTTATTAAATCTGAGTTAAACCCATGTTCTTTTATCCATGTCTTTATGGTCATTACTCATTTTGATCTTTGTACTAATTTTCTAATCATTTTTTTTTTGCTTGGGTTAATAGGAATAATTGATCCTATTTAACATCTCAATTTTCACATTTGTTATCTCAAGCTAGCATGTTTATTACAGAAGATTCCTGCAGACTTTTTTATTTCCTCAGTTTGTAAAACAACTACAGAATGGTATTCAATTTTGTTGTCTTTTTTCAAAGCAAATCCAATTACTTTTAGAAGCATTATTCAAGAACATTGATGTTTGACAACCAACATTATTAACATTCTAAACACCACCGATTGCCCTTCAGACTTTGATAAATAAGAAATGGAGTAACTTGAATGAAATACAGAATACTAAATTATTTTAAGAAAATTTTCATGACAAAAATTTATGTTTTCCATAAGTTTTTTCTTCTTAAAAAACAACAACTAAAAAGAATTTAATATTGCCTTTGCATTATAAAGAATAAAACTGTAGTAGGCTAGGGATTATTTAATAAATGGGAATTAGAGGGCAACTGTATTTCTATAAAAGCAACTATACCTCCTGACAATTCCCTTGGAAGAATAATCAAGGTATTTTTTGTAAACAACAATAAAAGAAATTAATTCTTCAGTAATAAGCATTTCTGATGATATGGGAATAGAGACAGAAAATGATACATTAGACCAACACACTTTTGTCCAACACACCTATTGTTAGCATCAGTTGTAATGAAACCCAAAAGATTTCTGGAAGGATTTATAAATAGCATAACAGGAGGATGTAAAAATTAAATGACTGATATACTAAAAAAATAAATTAGAAGGGCTAAATATAAATAAAGTAATTGCATAAAGGGAGGTTAATGATGGCATTGATAGTATGAGATATCAAATTAATAATATGAAATCCAAAATTATATGCAAATAAATGACATGAAGGCTGACATAACTGTTGTTTATTGTATAAACACCAGATTGAAAAGTTAGAAATATAAGACCTACCAGTTATGAATAGGTTCCATAAACAGTTAATTGAATGAATTGGAAAGAAAGATAAAAGAAAAGCTAACCTAAATTGAGAGGCTAAACAAAATAAGGAGGAACTGTAACATAACAAGGCCACCAAAATCTGACTTGTTGGAGCACTTGTGTTCCTTGTTTCACACTATGCTGTGGAGGTGTGGATCCTGAGAGAATGTGATAGAAAGTGGGTGGATACTTTCAAGATGTTGTGTTGGAGAAGAGAAAGCTTGGGATATCTTGGACTGAGTTCCCTATGAACATGTCTATACTCCAAGAAATCGGCATAAAGCAGCGCCTGCTATCTGTGGTACAAATTTGCATTCTTACCTTCTTTGGGACATTTCCAGACAAAATGGACTATCCATTGAGTGCCTGGTGGAACAGGGTAGTGTAAAAGGCATCCAAACTCATTGATGACCACCAATAGATGGACAGATTGGTTTAGCTATAGACGGCCCCCTACATGAATATACCAAAAAGACAGCTGACAGAGAAGAAAGGTGGCATATTGTAGAGCAGATTGCTCACCACCAATGAAGTGGCAACCATGACTGCTCTGTCAAGATTGTAATGACAATGATGATGATGAACATAAGTAATGTGATTGAATAATTAAGAAGATTGACAACCAAAATTAATAAAATGGTGCATAACTTATTTATAAAATTAAAAAAAAAGAACCTTTGCATCAAAAATTGTGAGAGAAAGCTATAAAAGACAAAGAAAGAAACATTTGGATGGAGGACAAATAAAGGAAGGTAAGACTGCCAATTTTGAAACAAAGAAATGGAGAAATTCTAAGTATGACTACGTATGAAACTAAAGTCATAAGCATCTGAAATTTAAATTGGTTAATATTACGATTTGTAAATAAAATTACTTGAAACACATGCATATTTTTTGATGTTGGTTCATCTGGAATATATTATTATTACAATATTTATTATCATAACAATAATAAATATATATAAATTATTAGTCTCCATTAGGAATAAATAATTTTTATTATGTTGGTTTGTATATTATGCAAGGAACATTTGATTTCACTTTATGTATTGTTTGCTCATGTAGCATGACCTTTCCATTTCTAACAGCAAATGATGTGTTAACATAATCTGATTATTTAGGAGAGTGTAAACAGTATGTATAACAATCAATTTCCTTGCCTTTGTAATCTATGCAAATTTATTCATGTTTGTTTTGCATGTATGGCATTCTTTAGTATTAAAGAATGCTACATATATATTAATTGTCATATTTGGTTGGGGTGGATTCTTCCACTTACTCCAAATATTATGTTCTTCTTTATGTTTTATGTGGTTGGCTGGCAAGAGCCAGCCCATAGGCAGGAGCCAGCCCATAGCAGTTTTGCTTGGTGCTTTATGTATTATATTTATAGATAGTTATAAACGATTTACAGAATAATTATTCCACTTTTCTACTTTTGGAATAAATTGTCCTAAATTCCACAAAGTTGAATTCCTGTCTTAAAATTACATTTTCTGTGTGGTGACCTACATGGCCTTGTTACCTGACAGTCTGTCAGGACCCATCCATAAAGTACTAACTTAGGAAGATCATCATAATACTAACATTGGTGAAGTGAAGTGGATTTCCATGGGCTCTTGACATCCCATTATTGAATTTCTCTGAAATTTTGAGAGCCCATTGTTATTTTATTTAAATTACTTTAAAGGAGAAGCCACAGATTAACTTAATCCTGATTCCTATGTTAAATAATTTCTTAGAAGTCATTGGTTGGCTATGTAACCAAATAGAATACCAGGGAATAGCAAGAAAGAATAAAATATCACCACTAGATGACAATTTTTGGAATATTTTAATTATTTACTTGAGATCATTATTTTTTGAAATTCTGAATTTAGGTACCTTATTTAAAACAATATTGTTAAATATTGTTTTAACACTGGAATGCTACCTGGAGTATAACTGTTCTCTAATCTAAGTAGAATTATTTTCCAATAATTAGAGACTAAGCTTAGTCAAAACCCGTCAAAATTGACAGTAAACTTAATTGGAGCATTTTAAAAAAATAGATTTTGGGGGCCCTCTAGTACCCCCATGTCACCATCTAGTATCTTTACCTTTTAGATACATATTCTAGACCACTATGGAAACACCAATTTAAAATTTCAACTTACTTGGACAAACAATTGGAGAGAAAATTTAATTTAAATAGTTCAGAATGACAGAAAATTTGTTATCTTCCAGTAGTTTCATTTCACAGAGTGTCTATGCTTATGTGATATTTAACATGCCCATATCATTTTAATTTTTATAGATATTCAGTTCTTGGGGTATGTGTACACCCCTGTGTAGCAGTATAAGTTCTCCCCCCTATGGTGTAAATATATTTATTTAATTATTTTTTGTTTTTAGCAAATGTAAAAGTGACTCTTCTGTTCTGTTTTTTTTTTTTTTTTTTTCACATTAGCTATCTACATAAAATTAAGGGTGAAATGCACCATCTTCAAAAAGTTATTTTGTTTGGAGCATCAAAAAAAAAAAAGAAAAAGAAATCGTCTAGTTTAAATTTTATAAAATTAACTTTTTTTCATGTTATTAAATTTTTCTTACATGCTATCTTCTTGTTTTCTTAAAATAAAGTTAATTTGACTTTAGTTATTTACCGTATAGAATATTTTTTTGATGCGGTGCAACTGTACCCCAGGGTATCAATCCTATAAGAAATTATAAGGGTAGCATTCCAGGGTACAATGATGTATTTTTAACATACAATGATAAAACATTTATTTGCAGTATTTTATGAATATATATTTGTGAAACCTGGATGTTATATATTTGTGAAATCTATTTGATATGTATATATATTGTGAAACCTGGATATTATCAGTGATTGGAAAAGTTCATTTTAAAAAAGAGCAAGTTCAAGTTCTAAGTTCATCTCTAGAAAAAAGAACTTGCTCAAGTTCAAGTTCATTTTTCAAAAAAAGAACTAGTTCAGTTCAAGTTCATTTTAAAATGAATT
>PXIH01S0006641.1:14294-24349 GCA_003024985.2 Euperipatoides rowelli | reverse complement strand
AAATAGGGAAATTGCTAAAACCCTCTGGGCCAGCAATGTGTACCGTCCCCTAAAAGGCTATATTTGATCGATATTTTATTTTCAACTAACTAAAGTTTATCCCCCCGGTAAAATAAAATTTCCAAAATTACAATATTGGTGGTTTATTAGCAACACTTGTTTATAAAATGTAGACTTTTAGTAGATTATAATTCTGAATTTGCCGTAATTTTAAAATTAATTTATATTGAAGTTAGTTGAATTAGTAAGAAATTTAAGTATATTAATATACAGTGAAACGATTAAGAACCACTTTTTAGGCAATGGTAGTAACTTTAGATCAGTTTTGAGACCATTATTAGTAGCCTACTGTTACCACCATAACAATAAATAAATGGAAGTTTAACGTGAATTAATACCTTTATTGGGATGCAATAAATAACTAAAATAGAGGGATCGAAAACACAATCCATAATTCACAAATCAATAAGAACGAAGAGTGATATTCTTTTTAGTACATCAGAGATGTCAGGCTGTATGAACGTGAGCCTGTTCTAACATATCAATAACAGATAGTATCGATATTCTTGTGGTAACAATTACCACACCAACATTAATGACTGGAGATGGTATGGCTTATTTTATTGTAAGCATTGGTTCTAAACATAAGCCTTGGGTATATTATAATAACGTTTTTATGTTCCGTTGCCGAAATTTAGTAAATTGGGTTATATTAAATTGCCGAAATTTTAAAATTAAGTTAATTTAACCTTTTTTTTACTGATTTTGATTTTAATTTTTTTATTTATTTTAAATAATAGATGGGAATATTTTCTTTCTGACTGGGTTATTCTGCAGTTCTGCCTTAAAAAGAATGGAAGCTGTCACCCCCACCCTTAAATTGGTTTACACATCATTTATTAGATCATACTTGGAGTTCTCCTGTGCAATCTGAAGTCATTCATTAACAAAAACACAAATTAACAAAGTGGAAGCCATTCAAAGAAAGGATGTAAGTTAATTCTTGGTGAACTTTATATTAGTTATGAAATGCCAATGGATGTTTTACAATTGGATTTACTTCAAGATAGAAAAAGTAAATTGTCTACCAAATTTGCCCAATCTTTTTTTTCACAATTTAATGATATTATTCTGGTCACCAAATTAAAAAAATTCTGGAATTAATACCAGAGCCTCAAACAAATTTTTTAATCTCTATATAAGTATACCAAATCAGCAATACCCTCCATGACTAAACTATTAAATGATTTTAATTTGTTATTCTTTCTTAATCAATTATAATTTATATTTTGATTTAAACGAAAATAACATGTAATTGAGACCAATATCCTCTATTGGGCTTGAGTCTCAACCTGAACCCTCCTACAAATTTTGTAATTTGTAATCTCTTGTGTTTATTGAAAATAAAAAAAAACCCTATATATAATCTGGCTGAAGGTAGTAAACTAAAATTATCTAGATCGGCACTCAGTAAAAGATTATTTCACCTCTAGATTATCCTAAGGTTCATTGTTATGTTAAGGTTAGGACTGTAAAGAAAATATACTAAAATCATCGAGAAAAAAATACTAATTCCACACGCTACTACGTTTTAGTTGTTGCACGACTCCTAACGTTAATTAAATTGGTGGGCAGATAACGGAATCTGACCCTCACTTTTTTTTTTATTATTATTTTATTCTTATGATTTGCTTGGTATAATTAATTATTATTTTCGAATAAAATTATCCACACATTCGTTTTAACATATAATTTTTAATTATGATTATTTGTAATAATTTTTATTTATTTATTAAGCCAAGCTAGCCTATGTTTTTTAAACCCATTCAAGGATATTAACACTGAAACAGCAAGTTGTACCCATTCACCTCTTCTAAAATACATTAAAATACAGTATTTCCTCTAATATTGGATAACTACGATAGATAAGCAATGTTCATCTTTGTTGGGTTATCTTTGTTTGGACCTGCGGGACTATTGAATTTCATAAACTTGAAGATGTAATTATTAATTATGATCCGTAGTAAGTAAAAAAAAAAATACAGTATAACAAAATATAATCGTTGTAAAGTATGATAACCGACCCTTAAAATAACGCACGGCTGCTGATAATAGATCGCCGCCTCATTGGCCAGTCATAGCGACGCCAATATTTTACCCTTCCCCTCACTTCTTTATTTTCTCTTTACTATAAACGCGAATTATGTTTAAAATAGCCACGAATTAAATATTTAAAACTTATTTCTACCACACGTAAGAAAAACTAATTTCTCTTTTTAAGTCTTTTAATGCATAAATTTTCTATTAGGACTATACGATTTTATTAAAAATAAAGTCCATTATTGTTTAAAATTAAACATATTAATCTGAAGTAAATTGTTCTTTGAAAAGAATTGGTTTTAGAAACTCTTTTAATTAAAAACTTTTAATATTTAAAATATATGTTACTGTATATCATTTATCACATTTTAGAATCTATCTTTTCCACTTAAAACATTTTTAATAATTTTTATTAGGATAGTGTTATTTTGTTTTTGGCATCGTTTGAAAATATTAAGTTTTAATTTAAGTGATTGCTCTACCCTATCCCCCAACCCTTACTCCCCCCCCCCCCAATTTCTTAAAAGTTAGGACCAATGATCTAATTCAGTTTGTTTTTCTAATTATGCAAGGGATATATTTGTTTGAAGATATTGTTTTAATTTTTTTTTTCTCTTAGTGTTTTTTTTTAATTGCTTTTATCATAGTGCACGATATTGTACTCTATAATATACTCACAGAGGTCATTTTGGGGCATTACGCATACCCCCCGCCCCCTTCCCACACACACACACACACACACTTCCCAGCAAAATCCATACTAGGTAGAAAGATGTGATGTTTTGCAATCAATAGCTTACAGAATCAAAAATATCTTGCTGTAGGACCCCCAAAAATTCCCAGTCATGTGACACCATTTTTTTTCCTTCTCCACATTCTGCCATTTATAAATCTATAAATATTTTTCCATCGCATCACTAATGCCTCAGCTAGAGTGCTAGACTACCTACACTTGTAAAACAGCCTATTTTCCACTTAGCAACTGCATTATGGATAATAATACTTATATTATAAAATAAATAAATAAATAATTTAAATTAATATAAGGTATATCATATTTCGTGGTTTTTTTTTTTTTTTTTTTACATAATTTACGTAATTTTTAGTGTTTAATGTATTCAGAATTTTTTGAGACCTTCATCAGGGATGGTTTTCCAGGTCTCTAAAATACTAAAAAATGTATTTTATTTTATTCTAACTTTAGGCTAATAAATAATTAAGTATTACCTATGGTTTATAATAATTTTATTGTAAACAAAAAAAAAACATTATAAATATTTTTCCATCGCATCAAATGAGTTAATGATATAAAGAACATTTTTGGGTAAGCGTATTATAAAGCATTTTGCATCCACATCCCCTCCCCAGCAAAAACACTAGAGCCTAGTAGCTGACGGAATTAGAGGAGTTTTAGTCACATGATCAAAATGGATAACAGCATTGTTTTTTTTTATTTACAGTCCTAACCTTACCGTAACCCTAAACCCTAACTCAAACTTTGTGTGACATCCATTATACCCCAACCCTATGATGATGAAGAGGTGAAATAATCATTTTTTGATTGATTTTGATAATTTTAGCGGAATTTATGTCGGCCATACTGTTAATCAGCCGTTAACCAATCAGCGGGCATGGTTGTTAGAAACTCTTACTAATTTCGTCGGATTCTAGGTAATACCAGCAAAAACCATACTGCGCAGAAAGATGCATTTGCATAAAATAGGATTATATAATACAAAAATTTGCATATCGTTTATACATTGTTCAGTGTTTGAAATGGCATATATTTTAGTGTTATTGACAGCACAATAATAATTTGCTTAAATAAATATTTGACAAATCAAACATATATATATAGGCTATATTCTCTACACAATTCTCAGCTGTTTGACCAATCCACATCAAATTTGGCTTACATACTCTCTAGGACCCATCAGCTAACATAGGATAACATTAAACTGGCTCACTCTAACCTCTGACCCTACAGACCACTACTCCACTCATGGGCAATTCTTAAACTCTCGTATCAATCAGGACCAATTTGGCTTACTTATTTTCTAGGGCCCTACCCCACGGACTCCATTGACCATCCTCACAGGCAATTCTTAAACCCTGCAAGAAAAGATTTCATATTTGGGTGGATCTAAACTGAGTATAGGTTCCTGATAACTTGATCAGGACCAAATTTGGAATATTTGCTCTCTATGACAACAGTAAAATATAGGCTAACATTAAACTGGGTTACCCCCTCTATCCCCCCCCCCCTCCTTACCAGCAATGCCATGGCCTATTTGCTAGTCTATATAATAAACAATTAAATTTCTGCATGCATACATGTATAAATGTTCCCTATACAATTCTTGGCCATTTGGTCAAACTGCACCATATTTTAGAAACTTACTATTTAAAACATAGAGAAGATCATTGGCTATATTTTGAACAAGGTAAACAGTAGCCTGGATCATTTTATTAAAATCATTAATGGCAAGCTCATCCTTTTTTTAATATTATTTTAGATAATTTCAGTATAATATTATTTAATTTAAAATATATATTTAAATAATTTTGAAACAAGATAATTTCAGTATAATTATTGAGTTCACCGATAGTGCACTCTATAATATACTTTTAGAGGCTGTTTTGAGGCATTTTTTTGCCCTTCACCAGCCAAAAACCATACTAGTTAGAAAGAAGCAGTTTTTTTTTTTTTTTTTTTTTTGTAATTGATAGCTTACAGCAATCAAAAATAGACATTTTCTTTATTGCTTTCTGTCTTGCTAATAGGACACCACAAACTCCCAATCACATAACACTTAAATATTTTTCCTTGCATTTTAATGCAGCTTATAGCAAGGGTTTTGCTTAGGAAAGTTACTTTAAAATGTAGCCTACATTTTAATAAATTAGGATATTTTTTTTTATAATATTAAGGACATCCCTTAATAAACTTTAATAACAAAATTCACAGTACATTAATTCACACTATTCAACAACAAATCAACACTAACCACATCCCATTTTTTTACAAAACCCTTTACATTAAGGTACCTGCCATCATGCCTAAATTGTAGATCAATATTCTTTTTGTAATCTACAATTGGATCACAAACAATATTATTAAACACAGCATTGCATCTATTTATCTAAATGGTATAAAACAAAAGAATTATTACAATAAACAAATTCATGATCTCACTCAAACATGTAAACAAATCGGCAACATTAATAGGAAAGCCGCTTACGGGATCTAAACCAAACTCTTAGATTTTCATAGTGCTTACATATGAACAATAAGTGGTCAGCATCTTCTGCTATTCCACAGAACCTGCAACTTTCGCTTATATGAAGCCTAAATTTTTCAATTAAAAAAGATTTTGTCTGTAAAAACCCTTGGTATAATCTAATAATAAAGTTTACTACCGAAGGTCTAGCCTTTTTCCACATGTTGAAACCGGAGATCTTTCTCATACAGTAAAAAATCATAAATTAGGATATTGATGCAACTTATGGTGCCAAAAAGTGGTGCCATCTGGTGCCAGAGTGTAAGCCTCATCAAATTTTTCCAATGATAGGTCACAAAACTTTATAGCCAGAATAGTTCTTAACTCATTCTTAATAAATATTTTGAACAATTTATTCTAAATCACTCCCACACAAGTTTGTAATAAATTCATAAGGCATTGATGGGAAAAAATATAAAAACAGGAGGAAGAAAGACAGACACTGAAAAAGGAAATGGAAAAATTAGAAGTATGACAAAAATTTCAGCTGGAAGAAATCCATTGGCTGGATGAAAGAATAAAGCTCTGAACATAAAGGGAATAGCAAACAAATGAAATGCACATGGACAAGGAAGACACCATTAACATTTTGGAATCAGCAACAAAATGTGTCACCAAATATGCTGAATTAGTTTACAGGCCATAAAAATGATTTCGGCCAGTTACATTAAAAACATGACACATGAATATTTAAAAAATAGCTACTTATTACATAATTTAACAATTATTCAATTCATTAAGCATCCAACACATCAAAATACAGACATACTGAGTTTATCACTTTTATTTCCAAAACCCACCAATGGCCATATTTCTTTTATTTAGAGTCCTAAATTTCTTCACATTGCTGACCCTAACACTTACTAATTTAATCTAAAGTATAAGGGTAGAGTAAGTCCATAGACTTTTATACCCTGAAAGATTTCAAATAAAAAAATTTTCATTCAAATATGTGTAGACACTGTTTTTAAAAGAATCCAAATTAGACGAGTAAACTACAAAATCAGGCAAACTGTTCCATTCATCAATAATGCGCAAGATACAAAAGAGGCTCTAAGTTTCAATCTTACATAGTGATCGCAGCTTCAGATAAGCTAAAAATTGCGAATTATAATTTAAAACGTTTTTATAATCTAATAATAAAGTTTACTACTGAAGGTCTAGCCTTCAAATCACCGCGTATTTTTCTATTGGAAGGGGGAAAAAATACCATTATTAATTAATAATTTTTTACAGTATCAAATACAAGAAATTCAAATCATTTTATACAATTTAATAT
Source organism: Euperipatoides rowelli (assembly GCA_003024985.2). Lineage (NCBI taxonomy): Eukaryota > Metazoa > Onychophora > Udeonychophora > Euonychophora > Peripatopsidae > Euperipatoides > Euperipatoides rowelli. The sequence continues at coordinate 17,689 of PXIH01S0006641.1, read as the reverse complement.
TCAGCGCAAAAAGCCATCTAATTTACTGTGATCACCAGATTAACAATAGAGTAAGCCGAAGCCCAATAGTCAATTATAGGTTGTAAATAACAACCATAAATCAATTTAAAAGTGTATAAATGAAGTTCAAAAAAATACACTCTTCAACATATATAACTTTTTATATAATTTAGAAATCATATAATAAATATGAGGCGAAAATGACATTCGATCATCAAAAATTATGCCCAGATCCTTATAAACATGTACAGTCTCAATGATGTTATCATCTAAAAAGAAAGATGGGCAAAAATTAAATCTACCCAAAAGTAAACACTTATTATAATTAATTAATAAATTATCACTCATGCATGAAGCAAATAAATTAATTTGTTTCTGAAAATTTTAAATTTCAGCTAAGTTGTCTACGACAGAAAAAAAAATTAATATTATCTGCATAGCTTATAATATTATCAAAAAGAAGGCCGTGCAGATCGGCAACATATAAATTAAATAGCATAGCGGAGAGAACCATGCCCTGAGGAAGACCATGGTTTCTCCAACCAAGATCAGAAAAAACACCCCCAGTCTTAAAATAAAAAAGACGATTAGGCTAATAAGAAATCCAAAAATCCAATGACATAGGATCTTAGGAATACCCATATTAATCATTTTAATAATTAGTAGATCAATACATAATAATCAAAGGCGCTAGTCAAATCAAAAAATATATTAGCTATTTTGTAGCCTTGATTCCTAAGTTTAGTCAATATACTGTATCATAAGAGAACAGAAGGCAAGTTTCAGTAGAGAAGCCTGAATGGAAACCATGTTGAAAGATACTTAAGTTAATGTCTAAATAAGTATGTAACAATTTCAACAAACATAGAATAATGCCATTTATAAAAGATTGTTTAAAAACTTCAAAAATTAAACTAGAAAAAAACAAATGAGTATTTTTTTATAATGTGATTTGACAAACCATCTGTACAGTAACAAAGGATTTTTTTAAAAAAAATTCATAATAATATCCAAAATTATAAAGGGATTAACCAAATCAATAAGGTCACTACTACAATCAATAAATAATTTAACTATAGCTTTCATATCGATATTATAGTTGCTAGCATAATTTTGAGCAAAAGTGTTCACAATAACAATAGGATTGACACTGATTGTGTTATTTATCTTGATATAACTAATTTCATCATATTTTAACCTTTGGATGCCTTATACATGTTATAAATTTTTGAAAGGTCTAATCTGTTCTCTTTGATTAATTAGAAAGAGTTTTTTTAAATCTTTCTAGTTACTGCATTACGTTTATGTTTATAAGCAATAAAATTCTCTAAACTATAATGTTTAATATAACCTACTTTCTGAAAAAAGAAGCCTTTTCACATTTTAGCATAATTAATTCTGCAGTTAGCCATCCAGGGTATCTAATATCATAATTCCTGTAAACGTGTTTTGGGGTATATTGTAAAATCAAATACTTTATAGATTTTCTAAAATCATCGTACAAAGAACCAAAATCTCAACTACTATTTAAAATGTCAACTGATAATTCATCAAGGGAGCTACCAAAATTTGCAAAATCAGTATAACTGAAATCAAATTATTCACAAGAATTAAGACTACCTGTATTTTTTAGACCATTTTGAAATTTACACTGAATGGCCACATGATTGTTATTTAAAATTGGAGGCAAAAAATATATATTGGAAACAAATCAAGGTCATTCACTATAACAACGTCAATTAGAGCTGAAGAATCTCTAAAAGGAGTATGTTTATCAATTATCGNAAACAATAAATTTGATTGTACACAATCCATAATTCCAAATTCAAATTGATCTCTACTATGTTTAGTAATGTTATGCCAATCCATATCAGACGTATTAAGATCTTCAATAGGAAAAAAAGTAAGAAATTTTGTCATTAATAAAATAATTATAACCAACATATAGGCTAGACAAAAATAATAAATAGTCACTCATATTTAAACTAGGTGGCCTATAAAATAAACCCACAAACCAAGTAGTGTATTTACTTTGTATCTTTAACCACATGATTTCAATATTATAATTTTGCAAATGCCCTAACTCAAAATCAATAGTATATCTGTAAATTACTACAAGACCAACTCCTCTAATACCCCTAGCAATACCCTACACTAAATAGCACGATTAAATAAATTAAACTGATTTATATTCGTGAACCAATTTTCTGAAATCATAACAAAAAATAGTTTTTTTTATCCAAAATCAAATTACTAATTGAGAAAACATTAGTATACAAAAAGTTCCCAAACATATTTAATTGCTATTTGTTACTATTGATCTCAGAAGAGAGGAAATCCCAACAGTCATAACAGAATTTCTAGACACAATAGTACCATTTTTAAGTATAACGTTTTCATTTTGGCTATGTCTAAGTTTCATTTTTGCATATAGAACTTTATCTTTTATTCTTTGTTGTTTGTTTTTATCAAAAGTTAAAAAAAATATTTTTATCAGAGAGCTTACAATTTTTTAGTAAAGAACATTTGTGAAAGAATTTACATTTATTACTTAATGAGTCAAATTTAATTACAATTGGTCTAAAGAACAAATCTATACTCCCAAGCGGTTATATAATAGGATTCCCGAGTTATCAGAAATTGAAATAAAGTTAATATAGAGCTAGGAATACTGAATAAAACTCAATTAAATAATTTTTCATAATCATCCATATACTCCATAAATGTATCTTTATTAAAGCTAATTGGTACTTGTGCAACCTGACATGATTCAGTTTTAAATTTCTTGAAAGATATTTTTTAATTTTTAATATCATCAACATTCTTTACGACTTGTTTCTGTGTAATATTAAATAAGGCATTCAATCTATCCATTCCTTTTATAAGCTTATCATTACCCGCATCCATTTTTTTACACAAATCTGATGACAGTTTTTGCATAGCGTCATTAATTTGTTCAACAACTGATAAATCAGATCCAGAAGGGCTATATTTAAGGCAATACCATTTAGAATTATCATTTTGTAAAGCTTTATATTTATCCATCGATAAAGCAATACACCTGCATGATACCGAAACAAACATTTGTCGCTCTACACTTGTGATAAAACATGAGTTAGGATCATCGCGATAAATCGCTAAAAGTTAAATACCTTGTCTCTTATGAGGATGTCTACATCTAACGATTCAATCGCCTCAATCGTAGAAGTCTGCGCTTGAATCGCAGGATCGCCAAAGCAATTAAGTTTGTGATTCGAGCACGGTTACATGTTAATCTGTTTTCAGATTTGCTTCTACATATGCGATTGAATCGTCACGATTTGACTATTCAAAATAACAAAAATATTAGTTTTAAATGAATTTAAATATCACTTCACTATTAATAAACTCCATAA
>PXIH01S0006634.1:8802-20497 GCA_003024985.2 Euperipatoides rowelli | reverse complement strand
CTTGTTCAGCAATGGCGCTATATACCTATGTTTTGACAAGAAATAGGGGGGGCGGCCTTGCTTGGTGGGGCGCTCTTGGTCGGCATTCTACGGTACTATATTTATTTAAGATTTGTCGGCTCTGACAAACGTCTCAGGCTAATTTGAGAAAATTTATTTAGTGAACAATTTTTTTTTTCTCAATTGGTAACAGGGAAGAAAAACTTTTTTTTTTTTTTTTACTTATCACTATTTTTATTCTTCTCGCCTTTATTTCCATAGTTTTATTTTACACTGGTCTAAAAAAAATTGAATATAGGCTACCAGTGATGGTGAACCTATGACCTGCATGTTGCTAGGTGACACACAAACACAATTTGAGTGTCACACCATATGAATAAATGGTGTAAGTATTGTAGATATAATAAATAGGAAATTGTGTCTATGACAACTGATGCCACCCCAAATATGGTGGGTAAACATAATGGTTTCGTGAAATTTCTTAGTGAAGAAGTTCAGCCCCTCATGGAGCAGTTGCATTGGATTAACACCAGGAAGAGTTGTGTGCGAAAGCAAGTATGAAGTCATTTGAAAGTGTACTCGGTGGTAACTAAAATTGTGAACGTTATATCGGCACATTCTCTAAATAATTGTCAGTTCTTAAAGATGTTAGACGAGGTGGATTTTAAATATAGCGGACTTATGTACAATAATGTTTGCTGGCTGAGTCGTGGTGGCACACGACATTTGAAAGTAATAAACCAAACTTTAAGTGGCACCCTATAGTCCAGCAAATTAGATCATTTTTGGACGTTTAGGGGAAAAAATGAACAAGCTGACTTTTCGCAGAAATCTTGCTTTCACCATTTTATTTAATATACTAAAAGTCCCCACTGATCGGGTGTGTGCTTTAGCCGCCATATTGGAAAATGGCGACCATAAATTGTTTTTTTGCATATTTAGAGGAAATGGTAGTCCACACGACAAAATTACAATAGATAATAATTGTAGAGAATAGATACAAAAAATATTATCACTTTAAGGCTAGGACATAGCGTTTAGCCTCAAAAAAACCAGTGAAGTTGTAATTTGTGTGGATTCTGCAACTTTTTGCCTCAATACCCACTCACACTATCCTTCATACTTCTGCAATAATTTTTTTCACTTTTAAATATGTTAAATAAGTGTGTATTTAGAATGTAAATAGTTTGATTACATGTACTCATAATTGTTTTTACAATTAAATCAAAGTGTGTGGGAGAGTAGGGGGAGGGGTGAGTTAATTAAAATTAGACATGAAAATTGTTTCTGTATAATATATAAAACTTTTGTAATATTTAGTCTAATAATTATTATAGCCTTACTATACATTCATTTAATTTTCAACTTTATTTGAAAAAACAGTATACGTAATAAATAACTTAATAGTAACTAAATTATTATTCAAGTAACACTTCAGAAAACTATCAGAGTTAAAATGATTTATTAATAAAACTATTGGAAGTCTACAATTTTTTTTTTCTAATTTTAAAGTCTACTTTATTTACTGAAAATTTTCACTTTTTTATTTGAAATATTTCCCGCCAAAAAAAATAATTATTGTCTGCTAGTTTTTATTTACCGTAATATAATATACAATTTTGGATAACATATTAAAGTGGAAAAAACTTATTGCAAAAGTACGATTTATAGTGAGAGTTGCAGCATTCATACAAATTACAACTTCACTGTTTTTTGCATCTAAACGCTATGTCCTAGCCATAAAGTGATACAAATCTTTTTTATAGAGAATTTTATTCTCTATACATATTACATATGATAATTTTGTCGTGCGGACTACCATTTCCTCTAAAAATGCAAAAAAAAAAAAGAATTTACAGTCGCCATTTTCCAATATGGCGGCCAAAGCACACACCGATTAGTGGGGGACTTTTAGTATGTTAAATAAAATGGTGAGAGGAAGGTTTCTGCAAAAAATCAACTTGCTAATTTTTTTCTCCTAAAAAGTCTAATTTGATTGGACTATGTAGGCCTAGTTGAAAAAGGTTTACAATCCCTGGGATATACTGTACACATAGCCTTAATGTGGTTTATCAATGATTTTTTTAATGATTTTTTTTAATTGATTTGTGTTTATTTTTACCTAAAAATATTATTTTAATTAATCAAATGCTAATATTTTATCTAAAACATAGGCAAAGGATAAAATCTCACTGGTTTTGGGCTGGAGGAAAATGCATATCTGGGATCCAGATGCTAATTCTGACTTCATTATGTTATTGTTTAGAAAAATAGTCAATAAAAGTGTTATTACTTAAAGTTTTGAAGAAAAAAAAAATACAGAGAAAAAAGTTACTTTCTTAATATAAAATCCATAAAATTTTTAGATTGAAGTTGAAATCAATTTTTATACATTATTAACTTTACGCAATAATAACAAATTGTTAACTATTATTTCCAAAGTTTTTAATATTTCTTAAATATTCTTCAGGGCTTGAAATTAGAAATTTTATACTGGGAGCAAATATTTGCTCCCACTCACAAATGACGGAGCAAGTTATGTCTTATTGGGAGCAATATTTTCTTCTTTTTTTTTTCAATTACCAGTAGGCCTATATTGGCTCTTTATTTTTAATTTAGCTTTATCAGTCAAAATATAGAACGAACAAGTAAAACTGTCCATTCAACATCCTACAATGGAGGAATTCACATTCCTTCTGCTAAATGTGATGTCATGATAGGATGATGAATATTGCAAGTCTATTACTTCCCCTCCCTCTTCCTTTCAACTGGAGTATTTACATAACTCCTTTCCAACAAATTAATTTTTAACAATAAAAAATGAATTTTATAATTAAAAAAAAAAAGTTTAATATTTTAATAACAGTATTTACATGCTATATAACAACACTTTAATTTTTACATAATTATTTACTAGGCCTAGTAATATTTAAAAAATAAAAATAAATAATAAACAGCAAGTTGTGTCTTACTGGGAGCAATTGCTTCCATTGCTCCCACTTAATTCAAGCCCTGAATTCTTAGAAATTATATTTTTTAGCGCAAATAAAAACTGTTAAAGGTTTATTTTTAGCCTACTTGCGTTTGTTTCGAGTTGCCTTTATAAAACCCACCGACTGCAAATAAAAAAAAACAGGTTTCTGAATCACTGATCTACATTCTGATTGGTCTGTGAAGGAAACGCTGTCTGATCTGACAACCACTTACTGGAATCCATTTAAGATTTTTCTGTAAAAATTATATACTTGACGTCATTAGCCTGTTTGATATTTTGATATATTATATTGTTATAAAAGTTGAATTTTGATGCATTATTGGACTGAATATAACAAATCATTAATTAAACAAGAATTTTTATACAAAAATACACATAAATCAATGAAGTTGAAATAGGTATTCATAATATATACACTTTAAGGTACAGTATATATACTGTACATACACAATATATGGGCTAAGATCAGGGCCGGATTTAGAATTGATGACGCCCCTTGTAAACATTTTGATAAGCTTTTTTTTTTAGTTTACGTTTTGTCCACTTTCTGTATGGTTTAATAAGCTTTTTTTTTAAGGGCTCGAAGTTTATAAATTAGGAGGCCTTATGCACAAATTTTGATATACATTTTCTTTTTTTGCCCTGGGATATATAAAGTTTGGATGCCGATGCCCCCCTCCTACCTCATGAGGTCCTGGGCTACAGCCTGTTAAGCCCATATATTAATCTGGCCCTGGCTAAGATAAATTATTAATCTCTAAAATTGAATATTAATTATGCCCTAGTTTTCAGCTTTTTTATTTGTTACTATGGTGTATAACAATAAACTCTTTTTTTTTTTTTTCTAGATGTACCGTACGGTAGGCCTATATACAGTAGCAGTCAATTAATTGAAGATACAGCAGTTTCACTAGCCGCTGCATAGTGTTCAAATTAGGATATTCAGTGCCAGTACAGTATGTCTTTACATGAAAATGTTTTGGATTTAACGTTTTGGATTTGTTCATCGATGTAATATTGCATTTTATGGCATGAAGTCATTTTGTATCATTTATAGGACACTTCATGGTCATCTATTTGACTTCGTTGTTTGAAATTACTCCGTATTGTTTTGATTGAACAGGAGACACCTTGTGTTCATTTAATAAACTAAACAATAGAAGAATTTCATATTTACGACATTGTTTGAAGTGGATTATGTAATTTGGGATTGTCAAAAGATTTAGTGCTCACTCTAAAATTTTGATGGCAAATCTTTTCAAATACATACTAAGTTAAATATTAGTAGCCAAAATTTTGCTCAGGATATGATGTAAGATAATGAACAAGATATAATGTTGTTTGCAAATGGAATGTCAATTTGAGGAAAGGTCTTTCAATTGAAAGTTATCAATTTTGAAGATAAAATCTTAGATTTTGAGCTACGGTATGTACAGGTAAACACTTGACCTAACGTTGTGGTTCTTATCTACATTAATCATTTGACTCAATGTTGTGTTTATCTATAGGAACCATTTTACTTAACTATTTGAGGTTTATCTACAGTGAAACATTTGTGTGTTTATCTACAATAACCAGCTTGTGTTTTGAGTACGAATTTAACTAATTGTTGAACGTTTAGAGGAATAATTTGACTATATGGTATGGCAAATGGCCTGTTGAATGCCTAGAATAATTGTTTAACTATCAACCAGTGTATATCCTCACTAATAACTTATCAGTCAGATGTTTAGGGTAAAAATTTAACTAACTTTTTGCACATTTTGATTATAAACTCTTTTGGGTTACCAATAACCGTTTTCCCATCAACTTGTGATCATTAAAATTTGATTATCATCCATAGGATGGTAAAGTAACCATTAGAAAGTCATTAATCAAGATTAAAGTACATAATTCTAGCATTATAACAAACATTATTATAGACGGAGATGTCTTGATTTAAAAACATTTGGCTATAAATCTTTTCTAAATATGAAAAATTCTAAATTTTTAAAATGCGTTTAATCTAAGGCAATTACTTTAAGCTTATTTGATGATTTGGATGTTAATTATAATTGTATATAGCCCAAAATATTTACAAATAGAGTTTTCAAAACATAATAAGATATTTAACCGTATGTTAAAGGCTTTAATATTAAAGTTAAAGCATATAATAGACTCCTAAGACAAATTTTATGCCATATTCATTTGAATTCAAATCTTCAATTAAAGAATTTATTTTCACTAAATCACAAATTCATTTAATCACAATTTTAATTATTATTTTAATTACTACCGATAATAAGAATAATTGAATAATTTCATCGAAATTCAGATAAAAATTAATTCACATTTAAAATATTGCATTAAAGTAATTGTATCATTAATTTTTTGGCTTACAATAGGCTAGTTAGTGGATAATTACCCTAAATCTAATTTAAAATCAGTCAACATCATTAAAGATTGTGTACGTCTTCCGAAGTAGATTTCATGTTCATGCATCACCAAAAATGTCATATTTTGAGCTCTTCTTTTTTAATATTAAGTGTTCCATGATTTTAGCATGGTCCTTAAAGTCATCCAGCAATTCTCTCCTTGGCCTACCCCAAAAACCAATTATCAATGGTAAGAAATAAGATCTAAAGTTTCATAGGTTCAGATCATAATTTTTTAAAAAAAAAATTAAAAAATTTGTATTTAGTAAAAACGGGAATATGATAAAGTGGATTGCTAAGAAAAGGAATAGTAACCTCTGATAAGAGATTGAAAATATTATAAATAACTTAACTAGATATATAAATTAATTAGCATACATAAATTTAATTCTACAATGGAATTCAATAAACAAGATATTAAATCAGATTATGTATTGAACACAGTTAACCAGCCACTAAACCAGATAAAAATGGAATGTTCAACAGAAGAGAAACTGGAATTTACAGTTAAAGAAGAGAATCTTGATAAGTCAGAGATAAAATATAACCCATATTTATACAGTGTACAAATGGATTGTGAGACGGATGCAATTCAATTTACTCAAAAAGAGAGTAAAAATTATGAAGAAAGTTCATCAGATTCTAAACAAAATATATTGCAATTTAGTCATTCCTATTCTGGTCCTCAAACGAGCCAAACTTTAAAAAAGATAAAAATAGAACATTCTACAGAAGATATTGTACAAGATAACAAACATCCTAACTTAGAACACAATGTGAATCCAAACTTAAAACAAGTAAAAAAGGAATTTACCAATGAAGAAACTACTCAATTTAAGAAAGAGAAGAACCAAAAATGTGATGATGATGACATAGCTGATCAATGTAACAATACAAATAAACTAATAATAAAAACGGAATTCAATACAGACTTTCCAATTGATTCTAATGATCAAGAATCAGAATCTGATAAAACAAATAAATTTAATGAACTGGACCTACCTTTAAATGAAATGGGTGTATCCTTAAATGAAAAGGGCATACCTTTAAATGAAATGGGTGTATTCTTGAATGAAAAGGGCATACCACATGAAGAGGGGATTCCCGTAAATAAAATAGATCTATACTTGAATGAAATGGATGCATCTTCAAATGAAAAAAGCATACCCTTGAAGGAAAATGGATTACCCATTAATGAAATGTGTCTACCGTTAACTGAAATGAGTCCAACTTCAAATGAAATGGGCTTACCCTTAAAAAATATAAAAGCTGAAAATAAAGAAAGTAGTCAGTTAACTCCCATAGAGGACAATATGTATATTCGCTCACCAAACTTGACGCAGGATGAAATGCTACATTTCTTCCAGTGTCCTACCTGCAACTTCAAAATTCATGTATAAAGAAAGACAAAAAAATCATTTGAAAGTGAAACTTTCTATGGTAACAAAAATAATTATAAAATTAATAAGAAAAGAATGTTCTAAATAAAGAGATTTAGGCCTATATCTAATCCATATTAAATCAATATGGATCTTAACATCTGGGAAATCATTTCGAACATAAAACTATGAATGTGAGCATAACACCGCACGTCTTGGTGCTGAAAGTAATCTTGGCATTACTTCCGAAGTACATAATTTCCATTGTAGAAAATGTGCATATAAAACTAATTGTAATTATAACTTTAACTTCATATCGGCATACATTCTAACGATTAGATATTCCATTGTACAGAATATAAACTTCCTCAAATGACACGTTCTGGAAAAAAGTTTAATTGTACGGAATGCAGCTATAAAACAAAATTCTAATTTTAGAATTCATATGAGTAAACATTTTGGGGAATATAAGTTCTATTATTCCGATTGTGAATATAAAACCCATAAAGAGTTGAGCTTTAAACAGCATCTTAGTAAACATTGTGGAATTAATGTTTTCCATTGTACAGAATGAGAATATAAAACCAATCGTAATTCTAATTTTAAATTTCATATTAAAGGGCAAATAAAATGCTATTTTTTAAATAATTGATTTTCAAAGATAATTAGACACTAAAAAAAAAAAAAAACTGAATAAACTATGTCTTGTTTTAAGAACAGCTAGTGTAGAAAGAGTAGGTGTCTTTAGAATTACACCAAATCGCTCATAAGTTCCGTTGTAATGTGTGATAACAGTTCATGTCTGAACTTTAACTATTGATGTTGATTTCAACAGTTAGGTTAAGGCGATATAATATTTATAAGAGCTTAGGCTCTGTTAAAAAAAAAAAAAAACTCCACTGTAGTCAAGTCCCTTGTGTAATTTCGCTCACTTTTTTGGAGGAATATAAAAACTATCGATTTTTTGTAAATCTTAAAGAATAGCAATTCAGAAAATCATTGATTCCATTTTTTCACCTGTTGTTATGGTGGCCATATTGAATTTTTTGGAATGGTGACCTTTAAATACTAAATTCTTAATTTCTCAACTCCTGGTTTACTTAGGACCAAAATTCCAGCAGCCAAAACTACCTTTTTGTTAATAATTTCAAATTTATATACTGGTGATGGGTGGGGGAAAAAATTTAAATACTGGCAAATATTTCAACAAAATAGATAGAGTACATAAACTTACTCTATAAACTCCTCTTTAGGTTAATATAATTTTTACAAAATAAAATTTACTTACTGGTTTAAATGATTTCACTATTAATTTAAAATTATATATGGTACAAATTTTTCTTTAAAAAAAAAAGGAGAACTTTGGGACCAAAATGTAAAAAAAAAAAAAAAAGGGGGGGACTTTTAGGACTAGCTTCTGGATCTCAGACATTGTCATTCAGCCCCAAAACAGCCAATCATAGGTGGCATGCATTCTATCTGCAAACTGACCTCTGAGTGATTGTTAGTTTATTTATTTATGCTTTAATATTTAAGTTGGAGTTAGGGTCAGTGCATGGCTAAGTTTAGTAGATTGTGTAATTGGCTGCATGACTGGTAGGTCTGAGATCAAGACGCTAGTCTTTTAGGGACCACCCCTAAAATCCCTGCTTCTGGGACAATGGAATCATGTATTTTTTAATTTGTTTTGTTATGATGATTTTAAAAATGTTTAGTTTTAATATAGTAAAACCTGTCTTGAGAGACCCCTCCTATTAGTAACCCCCTGTCTTTGAGGACCATAATTACATTGCACTGATCAATTTTTAACACAAATGACCACCTCTCTAATGTGACCAGTGGCTAGCCTTTTAAAATTCCTGGCATGTATTCAGCCTTTTTTGTAAGACCATGAGTGTATTAGCAACTTGTTTCACAAAATAGAAAGTTGCTCTTTTTTTTATTCACAGACAAAATTAATAAAAAAAGCAAATTGAAATAAATTTATAAATGCCTTAAAATATAACGTACTGTAATTCAATACAATATTGGGCTTTTTGAGAGAGAGAGCACTGTTTGTTGAAAAAAAATGGGAAAGTTTATTTTAGAAACCACCTCCTTTGAAAGACCATTATCGCAGAAGTGTTGGTCCCTCAAGACCAGGGCTCGAAATTAATGGTAGCCTGAGGCTACTAATAAATTGGTTGGGCTACTAATTGCAAGTTCAGAGGTAGCCCTGGACTTGCAATGTAATATAAATAAATACAGTAAACCCATTCTAGACCAAATTGATCTGGACCAAGCTCTGTTCAAATTGTACAGAATTTATATATAAGCCATTTAAAAAAAAAATCCTTTGAAGGACAATGATTGGTCTGAGATCCAGATCCTAAATTACTAGCGTCTGGATCCCAGACCTACCATTTTCTGGATCCTATGATTTAAAAAAAAAAAAATTTGGACTAGGTGGACTATAAAGTAGCATCTAAATTGTTTGAGTAAAATTAAAAAATATAGCAGTTTTACATTAGTCTGCACTCTGTTGAATATTGATTTTATTTTCCAGTAAAGCAAAAATCATATAAAAATAGTGTCTAAACTTACTGTACATCTGTGAAGTCTATTTGAATTTCACTATAGCCTATTGTCAAATTTGACTCACGATTAATTAACAATTCAATTTATACAAAAACAGGCAACTGATTGTATTTTTATTTCCAATAAAAAATACTTGCATTAGAATTATTATAGACTTATTAGGGTGTATCAAAATAATTAAAAAAATAAACAAGCAAAAATGTTTTTCTACAGAAAATTTGGGCTACTACAAAAACACCCGGGCTACTGGTATATTAAGAGTGGTAGTTCGGTGGGCTACCACCAAAAAATTCTGATTTCTAGCACTGCTCAAGACAGGTTTTCTTTTGAGAGACCACCTGTTTTGACATCTTTATTTCATGGCCGAAGGGGTGGTCTCTCAAGACAGGTTTATGTAATCCTCAAGAAAATTAAATGAACTAAAAAATCTGAACATAGTGAACTGGACTACTGAAAAAAGTAAAAAAAAAAAACCTTGCTTTTAAAAAAATATTAAAAGATAAATTTAAGAATATTCTTGCCCTCCAGAGGGTTCTATATCTATGATCTGAGATTACAAAAAAAAAATTTCAAATATTTTTTGGAGTTCAAGATCATTTTGATGATGAACCAATTGCTGCAAATTGCTATCAGACGCTAAGTTCTCTTCTCTGTAATGATGTGCAGCTTCTAGTAAACTTGAATCCAATACTATAGCTTAAATATAAATATAGTCGCTTAATAATATACTGTATTGTATATACTGTATATACACTTAGAACAGACTATCCAAACATGAACAAATGCAATGAAGCTTAATTATTTTGCAAATCATATTATTTCAAACAAATTACCGTATAATTTTAAAAATTATAATCCTATACAGTGCTTTTTTTTTAAGAAAAAAAGGTGCAGGAACTCCTATATAATGGCCCGCCCCATGCAGTTCTTAACCCCCCCCCCACACACACACAAAAAAAAAAAAATTTTAATAAGCTTTATTTTTTTTATTTTTTTGGGGGTTGCTACTAAGTTTTTTGTTAACACCAAAATGAAATTTAAAATCTTTATTTATCTGAAAATGGCCAAAATTGCTGAATCTTTTCAATATTCAATTCTATTAAATAGTGCCAAGTTTTTATATTAGTAATTTATGAAAAATATCAAAATGTATAAAAAGTATTCAAGTTTTTCAAAAATCACTTTTAAAAAAGGTGCAGGAACTCAGTTCCTGTGAGGAGTTCCTCAGAAAGAAAAGCACTGATCCTATATAGTAATAGGATTAGCGTATTCCGAGGCCAGTAACAGCGCCATCTAACGGGCTTATTCAAAACCTTTTCTTTTTCAAAAGGTTTAACAGGCTTAAAAGATTGGCACGGGAACTATTTTTAAAAACTTTAAGTGATGTTTTATCTTACATAAAAAAGGCTTAAACAAAAAAAAAAAGGTTGATGCTCGTGTAGCGGACTTATTCGCTAGTAATATTTAAATTGTGCTATTCCAAAAACATATAAATTAAATCCGTGTAAGTTCAGTGTAACGTATATTTTGTCTCCAAAAAAAATTTCTAAAAACTTAATAGTTTTGTATGTTGAACTAAATCGTCCTAATAGTTTATTTTTTTTTAATTATCCCGAAGGAACTGTGTTTCTTTAATACATTTTTTTTTATTATGAATGTTATTTTTATTCAAATCAGAATATTCAAATCATTAAACGTTTCTTGAGTCTATAAACTGCAAGTGTCATCCATCTTTTTCTATCTTGACATACACTCAGTGCCGGATGGGCTTGGTGGGCTGTAGCTTAGGGCCTCGTAATGCAGGGGGCAGTGTTTTTCAGACAATTTTCTCAAGGGCAGGGGGGGGGGGCATTTCACAAGTTCAGGGGGGCAAGGTGTATGTATTTACNCAGGGGGGCAAGGTGTATGTATTTACAGATTTTTTAATAAGCTTTTTTTTTTTGGTTGACGACATTTTGTTGCCTTTCTGATTTGATAAGCTTTTTTTTTTGACATTTTGCCTTTCTGTCTGATTTTATAAGCTTTTTTTTGGGTTACCGGTTGTACAGTGATTAGTATGTCGACTTTGTGTCATTTACTGTTGTTGACTTTCTGTTTCCTTTTATAAGATTTGTATTTTTTCCCAATTTCCCCCAGGGGGGGTGGTTGGTTTGCTAGGGAGGGTTCGCCCCTGGAGGTATGCCTGAAAGAAACATTGCAGGGGGGCCTCAGCTTCCAAACTTTATATAGCCCAGGGCCAAAAAAAATAAAAAATTATTGAAAGTTTAACATGAGGCTTCCGAATTTATTAAAGGTCAAATGTAATAGATTTTTTTAATTTTTTATTATTA
>PXIH01S0006633.1:14900-31049 GCA_003024985.2 Euperipatoides rowelli | reverse complement strand
AATGGAAAACTGATACAAAACCGGAGAAAAATTTAATAAGGCTAAAACTGATGATTTTTTCTTTTTTTGAAAATGGAATAGTCTAGAATAAAAGTTGTATGAAACCAGGAAGAATTTAATATAAGGTTAAAATTGATGTAAAACCCCTCTTTTGAAAATGGAATAGTCTAGATAAAAACTGGAGAAAAATTTAATAAGGCTAAAATTGATGATTCTTTTTTTTTTTAAAAATGGAATAGTCTAGAATAAAAGTGGTATAAAACCAGGAAAAATTTAACAAGGTTAAAATTGATGTTTCACCCTTTTTTGAAAATTGAATAGTCTAGGATAAAAGCGGTATGAAACCGGGAAGATTTTAACATTAGGTTAAAAATGGATTTTTCTCCCTTTTTTCGAAATTGGAATAGTATAGAATAAAAGTGGTACAAACTGGGAAGAATAAGGTTAAAATTGATGTTTCTCCCCTCTTTCAAAAATGGAATAGTCTAGAATAAATGTGGTACAAATCAGAGGAACAATAAGCCATAATTCGTTAAAAAATTAGGCTTAATGTCAAAATTTGTTTTCTACTTTTCAATTAATTTAGATTCAAATTTTTTTTTTTTTTTAAATTAGAAATAAAATGGAAAGTCTTACCTTTGTCAAAATATTTCAAAAGAAATGGATATGAAATTAAAGCTTTCCATACGGGTCGTATATGAAATAAAAAGTAAAAGTATGATTTTTAGTTAAATAACGAAAAAAATGATAGCCCTGCAGGACTAGTCGAATGGTGAGCAAATAATGCTTAGCGCTCCGGTAGTAGGTAGTATCTACCGGCTCGAATGGGAAGCTTCCATTACCTGTTTTCAGTTCAGTTACCACTCCTAGAGTCCAAACACATGAACCCTAAAATGAGAAAATCTGTAATCATAAATGACATTTTCAAGAGCCAAAGAATAACAATAGGCTATTAATAATCCAAACATATCATGTCATTCAGTACTCATTCAACAATTCAACACTCCATAAGTTTTCAATTTGCTGATCGGAAAAATAAAACAAGTCATTGATGTAACCTATGTTACAGTATAGATTTAATTTTATTTAAAAACGATCCTTACCCCTTCTCTTATCCTAAGGGAAACACTCTGATACAATTTAGTTTGCTAACCTTAGTAACTTGAAAGGAAAACAAAGATGTAGTGGTTTATCACCAGGTGCTTGTCAAACAACAGGTGGTGCTCAAATACATGTGTATTAAAATTGTAATAAAACATTTATATGTTCATCTGTATTTTGCTAGAAAGTGTTAATTACTACAGTATTTAAAAATTAAAAAAAAAAAACAATATTTTTTTGTATGAGTAACAATATTTTTGTTATGTGTGCGAAATTCATACATACTGTAATACAAATTTTTGACTTCATTTGGATTCATTTAGCCTATATTTAAATTTGTTTAATTACTTTTATGTTAAGAGACTGTTAAAATATTCAATATGGAACAAACATTTAATAACAAAATAAAAACTTTAATTTATGATAAAATACAATACAAAACAACTGCAAAAAAATGACAAAGGTAGGTAAACTTCTGTGATAGGTGCACAAACACACTGGATAGATGCACTAAAGGCATGACGAGAAACAAAGATTTATGAAGAATAAATGTGAATATACACTACAAACAAATGAAACAATAAAACGTTCAGGAGAACAACAGATGAAGGAGATGAATTCAAGAGTCTAAATGAAAAAAAAAAGGAGAAATAAATTAAAATATCCATGTTATAAAATTATTATTTTAAAAATAAATTTATAATAATCATTTAATATATACAGTATATATTGTCCATCGGTCCATATTAGTCATCCATCCAGATCCATAAGTTTTTCAGATTGATGAATCTATTTAGAGCCATATGTCTGTCAGTCTGTCCAGATATGTCAGTCCATCCAGATCCATCAATCCATCCAGATCTGTCAGCCTGTCCAGATCTGTCAGTCAGTCCAGATCTGTCAGTCAGTCCAG
Source organism: Euperipatoides rowelli (assembly GCA_003024985.2). Classification (NCBI taxonomy): domain Eukaryota; kingdom Metazoa; phylum Onychophora; class Udeonychophora; order Euonychophora; family Peripatopsidae; genus Euperipatoides; species Euperipatoides rowelli. The sequence continues at coordinate 29,035 of PXIH01S0006633.1, read as the reverse complement.
ATCTGTCAGTCAGTCCAGATCTGTCAGTCAGTCCAGATCTGTCAGTCAGTCCAGATCCATCAGTCCATCCAGATCCATCAGTCCATCCAGATCCATCGGACCTCACATTGGACTATTTCAGGTTGTTTTTCGGATTGCTCCAAGTCGTGGGGGTTTCCCTCAACGTCTTCCTCATTTGGGAAAGTTATGATTGGAATGTTTTGTTCATTTTGGGTATTTTTGTCGTTCATGGGTATGGGGGTAGTAGGCTGTCTATCCAAATCTGCTCATCCATTAAGATCTGTCCATACATCCAGATCCACCCATCCATCCATCATGATCCATCCATCCTAATTCATCCTGATCCATCCATTCATCCTGATCCACCGATCCATCCTGATTTTCCATCCATCAGATTCATCCAGATAGGTCTGTCCATACAGATACATCCATCCATCTAGATCTGTCCATTCTTCCAGATCCATTCATTTATATCCATCCATACATCAAGATCCATGCATGTGTCCAGATCCATACATCCAGATCTGTCAACCAGTCCATCAATCTAGGTCTATCCATCTGTCCTTAATCTGTCGATCAATCCATCCATCCATCAATTCAGATATGTCTGATCTATCCATCCAGATTCATTTGTTTGGATATGTCCATCCATCAAGATCCATCCATTCATTCATATCTGTCCATCCATCCTGACCATCTATTCAACCAAGCATCCAATTCATCTATTTTCGGAAGTAAAATATTCAAAAGCACAATTGTTTCTCAGTTTTGAGAATTGTGTTTAACAACCAATCAAAATTAAAATAGTACAATTTTGTTGCATTTTTGATTTGGAGACAAATCCAAAAATAATTTATAAATTTATATCTACCTTATGGAATATTAGGTCTAGAACTTACAACATTTTTCTATTTTTAAAAAAGAGAGAGACTCTAAATATCGAATAGTGGTGTTTTTGACTACATTCTAGTTACCGGTACGTCACAGGCGGCACCCAAGGTAATTATCCCATGGGGCTGTATCATTATAGGGCATCGTTTTAAAGATTTGCTGAACCCACTGTTTATCGTGAGGTAAGATACAAAATTTAATAAATAAAATTTATTACCATATAATGCCATCAAAGGGTGCCGCCCCTTAATTTCTACCAAAGTTAAGTAAAGTGCCCAATTATCATACAGCGCACCAGCACTACACAAACCTTTTGATCACTCTGAAGGAAATCCAAGCTGTGTTATGCAACTGCGCCCTCTAGTTTCTACCTCATCTAAGATTCAGGAGAATGTTCCCATGTAACCCAAATAAGGACCTTTAAAAAAAGACAGTCTTTTAAAGATTTCTAAATCCAGGCAAACAAGTGTGAATGGGCAGTTTTGCATTGCATTGTGGATAAATCTAAGGTCCAATAGCATGGTGCTGAACAAGGGTGCACCCCTACCCCCCAAACGATTGATACATATAATATGTACACTTCATTCATCGGCATTTTACAATAAATATATTAAAGGAAAACGAGGCTATATTTTTCTAGCAAATTATTATAAAATATTGTGAACTAGTGGAAGTGTCCAGCATTGACCGAGACCCCACACCCCCAAAAATAAAAAAATATATATTTCCCTTGTCTACACTATTCCAAATTTCAAGTTCGTACAATGTTGGGAAGTATGCTAAACACTTCAGGATCACTCCCCACCTGTCACCCTCCTCTCTCCCCCCCAAAAAAAAAAAGTCTATATACATTGTCTACACTATGCAAGTACGCAATCTATCCACATGCCAACATTTCTTATTTAAAATACTATCTAATGTCTCCTAGCCTGAGTGCTTAATGATAACGAACATACATAAAACTTTGTTCTTTATAATAAAGATAGATTGGATATTAAAAATTGCTAATTATTATTATTTTTTTTAATTTTTATTTTATTTATAAAATTATTCCAATATATACAGTAGTAAAAAAACCTTAACTCCCCTCTGATCTTAGATAGGAGCCTTCCACACAATTTCCTGCCCTTTAAAAAAAATTAAAAGAAAAACAAAAAGAATAACACACTTCAGATCCCTCCCTACAAACATTTCTTTATCCCAAATCAAAGCAAATAAAATACTGTATATCATACCCATCAAAAAAAAAAAAAAAAAACCCGAAACACATCCCCCACAAAACTACATCTGCTACCCACTTACTTACTCCCCATTAAGATTCCCCTGAAACATAACTCCAGCATTCCACATTTTTACCATTTGCCCCTCTGAATACATAAATAAATCATTTTTATAGAATTTATGGACATTCTCCAAAACTCTCTTACACTATTATTATTATTTTAGAACAATATTAATGTTTTCAATTTTTCAAAAAAAATTTTTTGGATTGTTTTCTATTCCAGATCTAAGTGATGGCCAGCATTTGGAAATTTTTTTTTGGGCATTAATATTTCATCACTGTCCCTAGTTAGGTTGTAGGGGCTAAATTTGAGAATTATTGGTAGAATGTTTCTATATTTGATCTTGTTTGCAAATATTTTATAAATTAATCTTATTTTATAATAATGATCAACGAATATTTTAAAATAACAATACTTTTTTTTAATAATTATTTAAATAAATTATTCATAATTAATATCTATATACAGTATATATTTCACCCTACTGGTCATATTCGTAGTCATCATCATCATCAAGGTCGTTAACATCACAAATTTCACACTGACCACACTCTCCGGTAAATCCAAACTCACAACAACGGTCATTTGGAATTTCAAGAAAACCAGTAAGATAATCCTTAAACACATCAACTTTCATCATGAAGTTGTAAGTTGGAATATTAATCCTGTAACTAGTTTTTGTTAAATAAATAATTGTTACTGATACATCACTAGACACCGGAATGTCGACGTCTTCAAAATAAAGCTGGTTATTTACAAAGATGTCTGCAGCTTGTTTATTCCGTCCTTTGTGGATAATATGAATATTATTAGTCAAAATTTTCAGGCTGAATTCAACATTACAGATCTGTTGGGATTTGCAAGTTTTTCTTGTAACCTGTTTTAAAGAAAATGAATAAATTTAAATGCAAAGAAATGAAAAATACAATTATTTAGGATGAAACACATACAGTACATTTATAGAAAGGATGGAATATAAAGTTTACACTTATTGAACAGTGACTTTGAAAAAAAACTTTGTTAGAGATGAAAGTGACATTCTAACTTTCATCATATATGTATTTTACATACTGTACCTTGAAACTTAACAGGAATTTAATATAGGCTACACCTCTCTTGATCTCGGATTGAATTTGACCCGACTCAAGTAGAACAATATGGCGCTAAATTCTTTGTATAGCCTACCCCACCATACAAGCAGAGTGGTTCATAAGTGAAGGTCCAAAATACTGTAGAGTCAAAGATAAAGTGCAGAACATTCACCATATTAGTTTAGCCCATAAAATGTGAAATCAAATCAAGACCTTTGACCTTCCATTGTCTTTAACAGCAAAATAGTTACATTTATCACAATTTAGAAATTATTCTCTTAAAATACAAACAGAAAAGCAAACTGTAAAAAAAAAAAAGCAAAGCAAATGATTTTAAAAGGACTACAGGCCTTAAATGACAATGAAAAAAAAAAGATTATCATTAGCTTCTGGTACTATCTTTCAAAATTAGATTTATTACAAGCCTATCAACTGGCATGTTTAGATGACAAATCTGCACAGTACCTAACAATAAACACTACAAAGGTCTATGTCGCATAAAGTGATTACCTTTCAGTATTGCATCAGCCCCTGCAATATTTCAGAAGCTGATGGGCAAACCTTTACTAGATGTCTCTAATATCACTTGTTATCTTTATTAGCCAGTCTGGATGACAATACTCGTTTCAAATATCTAGAATTAGTACTAGATAAGCTGGAAAAATTTGAATACGTTTGAATAAGTAAAAATATGAATTTTGTAAACCTGGAGTGAAATACTTAGGTCATATTATAAATTCTAAAGGCATTTGACCTACTAAAACAAAAATCAATGATATATTAACAGTACCTGAACCTCAGAAGTTTATCAACTTAGATCCTGCCTAAGCCTTGTAAGTTATTTACCTACAGTAACTTGTCAACAATCCTGAATTTACCTAACTTGTCAACAATCCTAAGACTACTAAATAACTTGCTAGGTAAATATTAATTGGAGCTGGGATACTAAAACAAGACTTAGTGTTCACACAAATAAAGGAATTAGTAGCTGCACCACATTACAAATTAAATCCTGTCCCAAATTTCACAATATGCCACAAGTGGTTTAGGCATAAAATCTGAACCAACAATAAAAAGTTTCCAAAGCAAAAAGAGACAAATTGACATTACCAGAAGATTGCTTAATGTGGTGTAAAAGAGTGGCAGTACCCACAATCCTATGAGCAAAAGTCTTGAAAGATTATATAAAAATCACATTGGGATTGTCAGGATGAGATGCTAGCAAGATCCCTGTTCTGGTGGACAACCATGGGCAAATAAATTGGGCAGACTGCACATATTATTCTACTTTTTTACTCCACACCAAAGATTCACTTAAAGTACCACCACATGTATGGTCCCTGGAAAAGGATTCATGTAGATTTTGCTGGGCCAGTAGTAGCCTATCAGGTAGTAAATTTCTCGTTATACATAGTGAACACATTCTCAAAATGGCACAGGTCATTATCATGGCATCCACAGACACAATCCACACCACACTGGCAGAGGAATATTTTACAAGATATGAGTATCCTAAACAACTGTTATCTGCCAATGGTATCCAGTTTATCTCCTCGTCTTTTTCCAAATTTTTCAAAAACCAGGAATACACCACATGCTGATGACACCCGCCATCCAGCTTTGAATCAACAGGTAGAGTGTTTCTACAGATACTCAAGAATTTTCTGCATAAACTTGATGACTATATTAACTTTAAAAGTAAACAACTTCTTATCTATACATCAATCAATGCCGCACACAGTTACAATTAAAATCCCAATGGAACTATTCTTAGGATGACAATTGAGGAATCACTTACAAATTATAAAACCTCCAGGAAATTTCAATAGTGATACACCCAAGTCTCAGAAGCTTCAAAGTAGAAAACACCATGTTCTCTAAAACCTGTAACAAAAGCAAAACTATGACTCGTTGGGAACCAGTGTCATACAGAAAAAATATGGACCAGTAATGTACCTAGTTAATTTAATACCAGACAGGTATGAAAAAGACACATGACCAACTATGCCTATCAGAGATACCTCCAATGACTCTACTGAACCCAAATTACTTAATAGAGAACCAAATGGTTGACTAAGAATCTGCATCAAATATACCAAATTTAGGAAACTAGCCAGATCCACCCAAAATACTGAAGAAGTATTGCTATTATCCTACTACATCATGAGTAGCCGAGGGGGGTAATGTAGCGTATTGACAAACAGTTCACTAATAATATATTAAAATTAAAATTGTTGTTTATGACTAAACATAATAATATTTGTTGTAGGTTATGTTTAAACACAATTTTAACTTTTCCAACTGAAACACTGGGAAAAGTCTATAAAAAACAACATAATTAATATTGTGTAAAATGATTAAAACAACTAAACAAATACTTAGCTCTACATCTATTTATTTATAATTACTTTAATGAAAGTCTTACCCTGATTGTTAGGTTGTCTGATTTAATCAAATCATATGTCCCTGGAATTTTATTACTGAATCCTCCTCTGTTAAAATGGATCACAAAACCACTTTTTTCAGCTACACAAGAAAGATCATGATTGGGTAGAATTTGTTGATCACAATTATTTCCTGTCCAATGAGTACTACAAGTACTGCAGGCTTCATCTCCTTTCCAAGTTTTAGTGCAGTTACAATGTCCAGTGGTCACAAGGCATGTACCATGTCCATTGCATGGATTACCATTAGGCCCAGGACATTTCACATCACATTTAGAACCTCCATAACCTGATAAGCATTTACAGGTATTTTTATTATGATCTATAACACCAAAGAGACATTTACTTTTGCAAGTAGGGCCATACCAAAGTGGGAAATCACGATCAGGAAATAAATTACATAAATATTGAGCTGGCCATTCAGAATGAGATAAGATTACTTGACATTCTGATGCAAAGGAAATAACTGATTCCATACTATGAGAAATTAAACCAGTTGATGCAATGTCTTGAAGACAAGTCATGTAGAAAAATTCAGCTTTGGACTGTAAGGTATAACAGACAGCATTTAACTTTCCTGAAAATAATTGTTGTTGACATATTTTGAAAGCTTTATATTGTAAATCTATATTCATGAATTGCACAACCAAACTAAAACTGATACTTTTAAATAAATAAGTGCTGTTCAATGAGGATGTTGATACTGTCCAACTTATTCCTGAATTTACACTTAGTATGGATGTAGTACCACTTATTAGTTCTTGAACAACATTTCCAAATCCTTTATTAAAATTCCACAACAGGAATACATTTTTCTCTGTTTTAGATATAGTCACCTTCCATACATCTTTAATGTCTGCTGCTGTGAAGACTCGATTCCAAACCACTAATTGATCCAAAAATCCAACAAAATTATTAACTGTAGAACCTGATCCAATTATCAATTGGTTATTGACCTGCCACATTGTTGTACCTATATTTATGGTGATTATATCATGGATCAGAGATGAACAGATATGATGAAAGTGTAAAATCCCTAGAATTTGATTATAAACTAGAGATATCTGAACCCATTTATTAAAAACTACAGTTATATGAGTATTTATGCTCTGGTTTACAATAGAAATAAAGAATGTAGAATCTTTAATAGCTACAGATAAATACTGACTATTAGTAGACGATAAAATTACACCATTATTGTTTGCAACAATATTGATCATGAACTGTATCGTTATGGTATTTATAGAACTTATATTCCAAGATGGGGAAAGCAATAAACTAGTATTATTGAAGAAAAGGCAATATCCTGAATCTGGAGGAACATATGTCAGACTTAAGCTCTCTGAATATAGTTTAAAAATACTTGATGAAGTCATTTTCCAACTGAAGAAGAAGTCATAGATTGTTTTCTGGGATATAGAAATTTTATTATTAACCTGAATTAAACCATAACATGATATTTGAGAAATTATATCATTAGCATGGCATTTTACTGATCCTGAAGTTGATGACGCACATAGTCCTTTTGTTGAAGTAAATCCAGTTTTCATGGTAGACAAATCAACACTGAAGAGGTTTTTCTGAACATTTATCTTTAGAACAAAGTCATTTTTAGAAATACGTTTCTTTTTAAATTCTATATCATTTAAAGATGATCTTTCTAACTGGAATTCGTTTTCAAATCCCCAAATTATTGGACCATTTAAGTCGATTGTGGAATTATTCATCCAAATAACCACGCCTGTTTTGGGTGCATTAGTAGCATCTAAGATGAGATTAAACAGAATACTACTTTTAGTTGTACTTTCTATTCCAATAGTGCTAATACATGCATCCATATTGTTACAAAATGTTTGTCTAATAGATACTTTTATGCCTACTTCTGCATTATCAAATAATATATATTCACCAGGGGTTTTAAAAGAAACACTAGATCCATCAAAAAGTGTGTAAAATCCATTAGGATATACAAAACAATGTTTAATTACTCTTTGATTACCATCTGTTGGTATAGCTATGGAACAATCTTGACCAATCCAACCTTCACTACATTTCGAACACTCATGATTTCCTTTCCAATTTGCTTCACAAAGGCAGGTACCAGTAACAGAGTTACAAATACCATGGCCAGAGCAGGGATTCAAAGAACCACCTGGACAAATAAATGAACACTGTTTTCCCCAGTAACCATCTCTGCAAACACATTCGTCACTCTTTATATTTACTGGAAATTGACATTCTAATTCACATTGCTTTCCAAACCATCTAGGGAACAATTTAAATTCATTGCACAAGTTAACTGCTGGCCATGATAAGAGTTTCAATTCAGTTTGGCAATAATCTGAAAACATTATGACAGTAGTAAAGGCTGCTTGTGGCGTTTTCCCCATCGAAACTTCCTGAATGCAAGTTCTGAAAAAGAACTCAACTGTAGCTCGGCCTAAACTATGACATTGAGAATATAAGATTGGTTCATATAAAAATTTAAGACATATGAAATAAGCGGTGGCATTATTCACCAAGCTGTTTCCAGAAAATAAGTAATCCCGATCTATAGTTTTAATAAAAGTTGTTGATTGTATCCACAATAAAGATCCTGATATCCAAGATTGATTATAAAATATAAAATTGCCATTGTTAACTAGATCTTTAAGCACAGTTCCTTCACCATCATTAAATTTCCACAAACCAATAATTCCTTCTACTCCAGGTTTCCAATCACATCCCCAACTGTTCAAAACTTCCACACTATCAAATATCTTATTCCACATAACAAGTTCATCAATAGAACCAATAAATCCAGTCGATGTATTAAAAACATAATTGTTTGATGAAGGTTGCCATTTTCCAAGAGTAAATATTCCTTCTGAAGGAAATATGTTTATTTTATCAACAAATACAAAACTAATCTGCTGGAACTTGCTTCCAGTAATGAGATAAAAGGTTATGGTTGATGAATGTTTGATCCATGTTATAACAATTTTAGTCCATATATTTAATTCAACAAGAAATTTTGTATCAAAAATGATCTTTCCATAAACAAGTCTAAAGGTACCATCAGCTACAATGGCAAAAGTTTCTTCTTTACTGTATGAGAGAATAACTCCTCCACTTGTGATATTGACAAGGAACTCAAGAGTTACATTTTCTACATCTATTAAATTATGAATAGGTTCTGTGGTTAAGATTATATTATCAATATGGATGCATAATCTAGAATTAGAAATAATCGAAGATATTGAGTCAATTGTAGTAAATAAGTTATCTCGAACCACAATTTCCCAACCTTTTTTAATAATGCTAATGTCTAAAGATACATCAAAGTAATTCAAATTTCCAGTGCATGGACCACAAATAGCTTTTTGTGTTTCACATAAGAGTTTTTCAGATTTTAAAATGAAACTTAAGGAGCCATTAATTCGTCTTATATTAATAGTGAAGTGATTTCCATTTGAAATTACATATTCATCCAAAGCTGGATTATCAATAATGGTTTGTTGAAAAGGTATAGGAAAATAAGCTGTTGACAATTTATTACCATTTTTCCATATAGAAACATTATCATTCAATGACGCAATAACAAATATATCATTCAAATATTTTACAGCTAGTGCTGAGATGCAAGACGATTGCTTACCGCAATCTTCTGTTCTGATCTGAATTGATAAAGAACCATTATTGTTCAAAACCCAGAAATCACCAATTTCTTTAAAGAAGAAATTCAGTCCACTGAAGGAAATTATTTGACCTGTTCCAAATACCATACATACAGTGTTTGTTCGTTTGTCTGTGAGCACATCAATAGGTAGCACTGTACAATGCTTTCCTAACCAATCACCAAAACACAAGAAACAATCCGATTCCTTAGAAAATGGATATCTGCATTCACATTCTCCAGTAGTGGTATCACATTGGCCATGGTTATAACAGGGATTTTTATTCCCACCAGGACATTCATCAGCACATTTATCACCCCAATATCCTTTATAGCAATTACATCCATCACCAGTAGAATTCAAAACTCCATGCTTGCATTTATGATCACATGGTACTAATGAAATAATATTAGCAGGTAATACAGCACATAGTTCTTCCAAAGGGCTTGGCACATTAGTCAAACTACTATAACAATAATCTGACAGTCCAATTGTTGCTAAACTTACAGAATGAGTGCTCTTTGTTAACAAGAAATCCTTAATACACAGTAAATGAAATAAATTGCCAGGGTTGTCCATTAGTTTTGTACAATTTGTGTTTAATGCTGTACTATTTAAAAAGCTACATATATCTTTTGCTTTCTCATATTGGTCTGAAGTAATTATTGATATTGATTCAACTCTTTCATCAATTGTTATTGAAACTGTGATGTCTGATAAAATCCAAGAAGGTTTATTATCAAGAAAATTGAGAATTACACCATTAATCACATCAAGGACCGTGATTCCAAAACCTTCCAGGAATATCCAAGCATTTGTGAGATGTGAAATGATAGATGTTGTAGTGATATGGTTATGGATGTTGACAATTTCATTGACTTCTAAGCTTATATTCCAGATGTATAGTCCATTTATTTGCCAAATGAGATTTGTACTAGTAATTACGGATTCAATAACTGTTAAACTAATATGACTTCCTAATATTATATTACCACCAGGTTTAAATAATCCAATACCGATGATTATATTTTCTATAAGAACATTTCCATTTGTTACATAAATAATTGTACAAGAACCACTTATGGGAATATATTCGATTGCAATGAAGCTCCATTGTCCAATGACAGGCTTAATTCCAATGTCATAAATAATACCTTCAACATAAATGTGTATTGTTGAATTTATGAAAACAATAAAGGTTTTCTGTGAAGTGTAAGATAAGATAACTCCAACCACTGTTTGATTTTCAATATATTCTATTTTAATATTCACTCCAATAGTAATATTCATGGAGTGACCAGGCCCATATTCTAGTTTACCAGAAATGCAGCCAGATTCATTAAACCACACACTAAATCCATTGGTAAATGAATTTTCCAATGCTAAGAGTTCATCATGTGTGTAGATAAATCCTGTCTGTATATTATTTGGTATTTTGCAAATATTAGCAAAGATGGTATTAATTATTTGAACTGTAATTTGACTCTGTGTGATAAATGAATTTGAACTAATTTGAATATCATTATTTTTATTGCCATCACAATTTCCGCATAAACTATCTTTCACAGTTTTACAATATGGTTTTGCAACTTTAAGCACTGTATTCAAATAACGTTTATAAGCTCTTATATTAATACTAGAATCACTAGGATGGTGTACAATTTGAATAAAATCATTGTTTCTAGAAATATTGTAATTATTTTCCAAGATGATGAAAGTATCCACTTCTTTCTCTTCTCCATTAAGCCATATTGTAGCTGTATGATGTTCGGAAACAGGAGCTCTAATAGTAAGGTTTTGAGAAAAAAATTGTATCCATATAGATTGAATACATGTAACATTAGGAACACCACATGAAATTTGTCTTACATAAACATTAAACAAGCTGGATTTATAAAACTGGAACTCTCCTCCAACATTCATATCATAAGTAATGCCATCAAACATTATGTAATGAGAATAACTAAAAACAGAACAAACTGCAAAATTCTTTTGACTGGTAATTGATATTGAAACAGATGAACACTCGTTTCCATACCATCCCTTATTACATGCCAGACATGATTTAGATGTATCAAAATTAGGCAGACATATACAGGTACCTAATGGATCACATTTGCCATTATTTCCACAAGCACCATTGTCATCAGCTGGGCACACATTAGTACAATTATTTCCCCAGAATCCAGGGTAACATGAGCATTGTTCAGATTTCAAAACATCAGACGTTCCATAAACACATCTTATATCACAATCTTTTCCAATCCAACCAATAAGAGGACTATTTGAAAATATTCTACACAAATGCTGGGTAAAGTCAACTGAAATTGTTATTATGTTTTGGCAGTATCTGGACACAATAAGAATACTATCCAAACTGAAATAAGTTTTATTGTTACTGATTATATCCTTTATACACGCTTGGTTATAAAATGAAACAGCTGAAGAGCCTAAACCACTGCATACCCCATCAAATACTATGGTTCCAATTGTATGATGACAAAATTTAGTTGCATCTTCAAGAGCTTTAGAAGAACTAATCTGAGAGATTTTGTATTGATTATAAACGTGTAAGCTAAACTGCTTTTTGAATATGTATGATATATGCCATACATTAACTGAAATTTGTGTATCAATTTTCAGGCTAAAACTAGAAATGATATCATGGACTGTGAACCCATATCCTTCATTAAAAAGCCAATAATGAATTATTGTTGAGGATTTTTTCACATTTATATAAGCCCAAAGATTTGCTCTAATTGTTGTAATACTTAAAATTTCTTTCCAAATTCTTACTTCATCAATCCATCCAATAAAGTTCCATGAGTGATATATGAAGACATTATTTGGGGCAATCCATTTTCCAAGAATAAGTGTTCCCCAACTGGTGAATACATTCGTTTCATAAACTGCAAAATTGTGTCTAGAAGCTTGAACTGTTTCTGACTGATCAAACACCAAAATATTCAAATCCATTGTAATCCTTTCCCAAGTAATGGCTAGATGGTACCATTGATTTTTAGAAACTGAAATGGAGGTGTGAATATTTGTTTCATTAAAGTGCAAAACCAATTTACTTCCACAATTCAAAAGAGCGAACGATTTGATTTTGGAATATAAGAAAATAGTTCCACAGTCTTTTAAAGATTCATGTATTTTGAAATCTAATTCAAAAGTGATATCTGTTTCAGGTAAATCCAATGGCTTTGTTGTTGCTGTATGACTATTATTGAAGAATAATGCAAAATCTGAAGCTTCAGTATCAATTAAACTCTCTTTACCTGAAATTAACCAAGATGGACCAAAAACTTCATGAATACTTTGCTGACTTAAAGTTCCTTTAAATGATGCTGTCAAAATAGTTCCATTGTTTAGGACAAAGTCATTTAATGGATTTTTATCGCAATGTCCCAATAGACCTTTTGCATATCTACAATAACTGTGATGTACATGTAATTCAACATTTAAATACAACCCTGTGATAATAATGTCAAGTTTAAAACTGCTGGTTGATGACAATTGATAATGATTAATGGATTTCCGTATGCATGTCCATGATGTGGAAATTACTTTTGAGGATAAAATTTCAATCCGTTTCCCATTGATCCACATTCTTCCATCTATATTACGAGTATCAATTCCACCTTTCAACATGATGATAGTAGTTCCTATTTTAACAGCCACTGTAGAGATACAAGATGATATACCATATAAACTGCAAATAATATGATGTGTATGAAGACTAATTCGTGAATCTTCATAGATTTTATATTCACCAATACCATGGAAGTCAAAATTAGCACCATCGAAAGTGGTATAATGGCCTTTTCCATAAGAAGTTGCATGATGTGTGTCTGAGAGAGGTAATTCTGTTAGAGCAATGGAACAATCAGTTCCAATCCAATTTTTAGAGCAGTTCATACAATCACTTTGGTGATCAAATCTTTTCTCACAGCTGCAAGTCCCGTTATCTTTGTCACAGATTCCATGACCATAGCAAGGATCTTTAAATCCGCCAATACATTCTTTTTCACAACTAGAACCCCAATAGCCATGATAACATTCACAGTATTCGTTCTTCTGATAATTCTGAAATAAATAAATAAACTTAGTTAATAAATGCAATAAAATATTTTTATATTTTTAAAGATGTTTACTTGTTCTTATTATATCTCTTAATCTGGTAAGTTATATTAATAACCTAATATTTAGAAATACCGGTATAACAAACTATGAATATTGTAGTTATATTATAGTTATTTTAGTTTAGTATTATTTTCCATTTAAACTCAATTTAATTAAGCCTTTAAATATAATACTAATTAAATAAAAACAAAACAGATGAAAAACACTACAATCGCCAGCACTAAAATAAAGAAGAATAAAACAAACAAATAACAAAACAAAATATAAAAGGAGTATGAAATGCTTAAAATTATATTAAATAAAAATAGTCAATATAACATAAATGAAATATTTTCAATTGTAGTGTTTTTGAGGAAAAATATTTTAAAATAACCATGTGTGGATGCCAATGGTTAAAACAAAAACAGATCCTGGTAACAGGTCTCAATCTAATCGTTTTGATGTTAGAAAAAATTTATATAAATGGTGATAAAGAAAACAGTGCAAAAACCCAAAATCAAAATGGCTGCAAAAATTTTGAAAACCTTAAATTTGGCAACAGTTAAACCTTGCTAACATTTGAATTTATTAAATGAAGTTTGTATACTTTACGAAAGTATATTGTTTGAATACTTTACAAATGTA
>PXIH01S0006616.1:26549-38235 GCA_003024985.2 Euperipatoides rowelli | reverse complement strand
CAACATATTTTTTTTTTTTACTTTTGTAAAATATAAATACCCCTTTTTTCTTGCATAATATTGAAATTTAATAGAATTTCATTTTATATTGTGAATTTCGTCTTTTGTTATGAATTTTGTGTTTGTCATGAGGATTAATAGTCTTTTTTCTTACTTTAAATGCAATAATTGATGAAGAAATTTTTAAAAAAAATTGTTATAAAGAAATTTGTTTTATCGTTTAGTACGAAAACACATGCCCCTAGTCATAATCAATTACAATAAATCCTTTTCTTTTAAGATATTTTCTCGGGAATTGATAGAAGGGTTTTCTACCTCACTTCCTTCTGAGTTCTTGAGCATTCCTTACGGTCCATTCTATGGCTTTCAGCTTAAAAACAAAATTTACAATGAGGTTTTGGATAAAATATAAATATATGTCTATTTCCTTTTAAAAGTTAAAATTATTAATTATTTTGTTATTCCTCTTATTTCTTATTATATTGCACATCATTTTACCAAAAAGATGTGGGCTTTAATCTATACTAAATGGTTTCAATTGCTATTTGGGGATCTTCCACAAAAACTATTTCTCGTTTTAAGTTAATGCATCCTCATTCTCATGGAGGACTTGGTCTTATTGATTTGATACCTTTATTGATGTCATATCTTCCAACTCATTTTATGGTCTTATAAATTCTCTTGGTGATCTCTAATTTTTTTCCTGTGATAATTCCTATTGACACTCCTCCACCTAAATATCTATCAAAAAACTTTGTTAGAATATGTAAATTTTATTTAAACATTATGGATGAGATTTATGCAAATGAACCACTGTAAGTTACTTATGAACAGATTACAGCTTTACATTATATTCAACTCAATAATGATATGATTGCTTTTCATTCTGGTTCTATATTGAAGGAACTAATTAATGTTTATAATGCACAACCTGATCTTGTCAGATTTGCCTACAAACTGTGTAATCAAGCTATCCCTACAAAACAATTGTTGATTCACAGGTTTAATATGAATGATGACCTAAATGTTATTTTTGTTTACTTGTTGAAACATTGGATTTTATCTTTGAGTGTGATTATTTTCGCAATACAATATTTTTTTTTTTGTCTAAATTGTTCAGATTTGAGTTTTTAAATTCAAACTTTATTTTATTAGCCTAAGATATTTATTTTCTAATAAATTTCTTGTTTAACCATCATTCATTGACATTGTGATTTTTGAGCTTTGGAAAATATATATTTTTTTAATTTTTAGAAATTTAAGTGATAAATTTGATCAATGTATGAACTAGGAGGGTCTATGTTACAGTCACTAAGCTGCAGCTGATTTGTAAAAAGGGAGTCAAGTACCACATAGCCCCTTTTTACCAATCATACACTTTTTTTTTTCTTAAGATAATTCAGCAAAAAGTGTACAAGTAGACACTTGTATCCTTTTTATAAATTATGTTTAAAACAGTATTACTTTGATGTTACTTATCTCCTAATCTACATTCATTATTTTTCTTTATTTTCTACAGAATTGATGTAATAGGCTACATGAAACACAAGTACTAAACACAACAAACAGAAGTACAACAAGTGTATTTTAGGAAAAGACGATCTGTGACTGGTAGTTTCGTGGCAAGACATGGATAATTTAGACATTAAAGGGGATCAAGTGACTGAAGGCACATTGAAAGTGGGCAGTGAAATAACTGTTAAATTCAAAGGTAGTAATTTCCCAGCAATGACCCATGCTATTTTCAATCAAAAGCAAAGGAAGAACTCGAACAGCTTTAAAAGGACATTAAACATGGAGAGAAAGTTGGTCCGACACCCACTTTGCTAGACCAGGGCCAGCTTCAATTGATGGGGAAAGAGTTGGCCCCAAACCCACTTTGCTAGAACCAGGGCCAGCTACAACTGATGGGGAAAGAGTTTGTCCCACACCCACTTTGCTAAAACCAGGGCAGCTACAATTGATGGGGAAAGAGTTTGTCCCACACCCACTTTGCTAGAACCAGGGGCCAGCTACAATTGATGGGGAAAGAGTTTGTCCCACACCCACTTTGCTAGAACCAGGGCCAGCTAAAATTGATGGGGAAAGAGTTTGTCCCACACCTATTTTGATAGAATCAGGGCCAGCTACAATTGATGGGGAAAGAGTTTGTCCCACACCCACTTTTCTAGAACCAGAGTCAGCTACAATGGATGGGGAAATAGTTGGCCCCACACCCTCTTTGCTAGAACCAGGGCCAGCTAAAAATGATGTGTGGAGGGATTCATCAGGAAATCAACCAATCAATGTTTCATCGAAATTTGATGATCCCGACAGTTCAGAGAAAAATTTAGAACCTTCCAGACAAGATGTTGATCTAACTCAAGCAGAACCATCTAATCAAAATAATGCAAGAGAACAAGAGCTTAGTTCTTCTGATGAAAAGAGCTAAGAAAACACATCTGTTGATGGAAATTATTCTCCACAGCCATCAGACTATTCTAATTCTGACAATTCTTCATCAGATGACTTTCTCAAGGAAAGTACGAAGAAAAAAAGCCAAACAAAGGAGGAAACAAGTCAAAACAAACAGAAGAAAGCACCCTGAGATGAATGAAAAAATTGGTAATGTCCCGAAAAAGAGAAAGGCAAAATGTTCCAGAGAAGAAAACAAGAAGAAGAACCCTATTGTGGCATCTCTGGTCTCCAAGTTCCGGGGCAATCAATACGACCAAATACATGCCAGACATGCAAGCTGGGCTGTTAAAAGATATCTGAAAATGCTCGTCAAGAAGTCTTTCCTTCCTATTATGCCCCGTCTGCCGCACAACAGAGGGCCTGACTCTGCTCCCATATTCAGAAGCAAGCTGTAAAATGAAGCAGTCCAACATTACAAATCCAGAAAAAAGAATCAACACCTAAAGATATCATGTTGACAAAGATGGAAAGAATGTACCAGTATGCAAAACATTTCTCATGGCAACATTAAATGTTTCACATAAAAAATTTTATAACCCTAGAACTCAACATCGATTAGCACAGGAAAACTGGACAAAAGGGGCAAGGTTACCAGCTGCATTAAAACTCTTTAAACTATTACAGAAAAAGCTGTTGAATTCATCAGAGAGCCTCCCAGCGATGCCGTCCCATTATAATCGAAAAAACACAGATAGGAGATACCTTCCATCAGACTTAAACAGAAGGATTTTGTAAGCCGACTACAAAAAGAAATGTGCGGGAAAAAAAGAGTTTGCAGCCATACAGGTTTTCACCAAGCTTTTCAATTCCTTCAACATTGGTTTTCATAAGCCGAAGAAAGATAAATGTACCTATTGCGAGCAGATAAAGAATAAGAGAGTTGCGAATGTACTAACACAAAGAGAAAAACTGGAATACAAACTACTCAAGAAAGAAAAAAAAGAGGGTTTATGAGGAGTACAAGAGAGACATTGAAATGGCCAAGGAAGATCACTCAGTTATTGTAGCTAGTTTTAACCTTCAAAAAGTTTTGGCAACACCTCAATCAGACAGCACATTACTCTACTACACCCAAAAGTATGCTTTTTAACTGTGTATGAGGATGGAACTAAGCAGGGTACCTATTTCCTGTGGGGAGAGTATAATGGTAAGAAAGGAAATGTAGAGATTGTAACCTATGCCAGATGTTGGTTAGAAGCAATTGTCAGCAGCAGAAATGAAGATTTTAAAATTATTCTTTATTGTAACAATTGTCCAGGAAAAAATAAAAATCGACAATGTTCAGTATGCTATACCATTCCAGCCAGTGCTTAGAAAAAGCTAGCAACATCACCTTAAAATTTCTACTGACAGGATATGGGTGCTGATACTGGGAAGTGTCCATAGCACTATCAATTCCTTTTTGAAGAAAAGAAACATTATGGCCCCATCCCAGTGGCCTCTTGTCATTGAAATATCACATAGTAACCCAAATCCCTTCAAAGTTGAAAAATTGGAATTCAATAACTTTATAAATTGGCAAGCTATACAAGAAACATTTTCCCGCAACAATATGTGTGACATAGATTTCAATAAAATACGTTAGTCAGCCTTAAGGGATTAGAATTTGAAAAGTGTCCGGTTTTGGTATAAACTACCAAAAGAAATTTTCACAACACAGCTTGTGAAGAGATGCAAGATACCATCTATTCCTCTCAACAAGGCTTATCAAGAATAGCTAGCAAATAATATCAGAACTAAAGATTAGAGACTTACAAAAGCTGTGTAGCAAAAATATTATTCCCATGCAGTATCATGAGGAATATCTGAACCTTCCACATAGTTTAAAAACAGTGGACTGTTTGAATGAAACACATCAGGAAGACACAGTCACAGAGAATGAGGAAGGACAAACAATGTATAACAGTGTACAGCAGCATGGTATTTTTTTTTTTGCCAAGTTCATTGCTGGAAGCACAAGCAATGTAAAATAGTGTAGTGTAATTTTTTTTGCCAAGTTCATTTTAAGATTGTTTTCCCCCTTAGTTAAAGTCAAACTGTTTTTTTTTTTAATTAGTAGTTGTTGTACTTTTCATTTTCTGTACCATCATTTTTTCGATTTTTTCCCTGAGTTATCAGCAATTTTTATTAGTTACAGTAATTCTTACAACAAAGTTTAATGATTGTGATTAATAAAGGCAAAAATATTGGTAACATTTTTGATTTGATCATTCTTATGAGCACATATATACCCCAACTCTTATGAATGTGTCAATAGTTCATATCATTTGTAAAAAGGGTACAAGTAACACTATCAAGGTCAAGGGGTTAGGTAAACTCATTTTTCTCTTGAGGCACAATTTCAGTGGTAATACTAATACCCCATATACATACAAAGGTCTGACAATCATACTTGTACAAGTGGCTGTGTAATCTACCATTAAATGGGGGGGGGAGAATACTTATTTTGTATTTTATAACATATACCCTTTTTACAAATTAGGGGCTATAGATGTCAGAAACCCGTCTATAAAAATTTTAACAGTCGTGCTGATTATCGCTAGTAGGCTGACTTCACAAGACCCATAACTTCCCTCCCTTATTTTGAATCTTGATATGACAAAGCCAGACCACTAATTACTACCAAAATACTTAATTAGGGCTAGGTAATCCACTCTACTACTTACAAGATGAACAGACACAATGAAGGCCGTCAGATGAATGTAACTATGCCAACAAGGTATCGTCCTAACACAAGTAACGTAGAGATATCAAAAACAATAAACACGTGATAGACCTGGACTCTGGTCTTGAAAATTGTAGATTATTATGGATCATTGGATATAAAAGTGAAATTTGATTACTTGAAATAATTTTTCTGGAGTTCTACGATCCTGTCAAATATTGAACTTCTGTTATAGATCTTGTGTTTTCTATAATCAAATAGTCAAGTATGATAACGTTAATGTGATATTGGGCCTAAAAATGGAAAATCGTTTTATTAATTTAGACAGTTATTTTTGATTCATAAAATTACGGCAATTATGGTATAAGACCTGTTGTTTCTTGCATAATCAGTAATGATAAACAATTTGTCTTTATATCTGAAACTATCGGTTTATTATTGAAGTAAAAAATAAAAAAAAAGTGATGTTTTGCTTCTATGTAATGACCAGAAAAATGAATCGTTTTGTCAACTTAAGAATGATTGTTATTCTGACTCACAGAAATACAGTGGTTATGGTGTTTGATTTTTAATCTTGCAGTATATTGCAATTGCTTGACATTGTTGTTAGTAATAGACTAGTACATTGCAGTTGTTTTTGTTTTTAAATTATTTATTTCTTCTTCCTATGATTGCAAGATACAACTCTGAGTTCATTATGGGCCAATCTCAGAGTAACAGTGAATATTGTTCATTTACATCTGAATCTATTTTATTTATGACCGAGGTAAAAAAGGCAAGGGTGGTGTTTCACTTCTATATAATAACCAGAAAAGGATCAATGAGATATATAGTGACAGTGATTTACATTACATGCAATAAAGATTATATGTTCATTGTAGATATGATATTGTTGTTATCAGGTGACATTGAGACAAACCCTGGACCTTTCTTTTGTGGAATTTGTAAGGAAGAGATAGATGACAAGACTGATTCATCTATAAGTTGTGATGCATGTAGTATTTGGACACATAAAAAATATACAGGTTTCAATGCTACAGAATTTAAATCTCTAAAGAATCCAAAAATTCTTTGGTTCTGCTCCTAGTGTCACCCTAAGGTGTCTATGATTGATGATTTTAGGGCTATACTATTGGTGACAACATGAAAGTAATTGCAGCAAATGACAAAATTGATAACTTGCTAATGCATAATGATGTGAGATTAACAACACTTGAGACTAATATGACTAAGCTCTCTGAAGGATTGAGTGTCTTGATTGGCAAAGGTGATAGATATGAAGAGATATCATCTTCAGTGAGATTTTTATTGGAAAAGCAGGATAATAGACTGTCTGTGATTGAATCGGAGATGGTTGACATAAAGAATAGATTTACAGATCTAGAACTTCATGGACTAGTGGAGAGCTCAGCGTCAGGTAAAAATCAGATAGAGACAAGATTGGAGAATATAGAGAGGCAATTTATATATGCTGCTTCATCTGAGGTTCGAGTGGATGAACTGGGTAGAGATATTGGTGATTTAAAGCTGGGTTTGCAGCAGGTGGTGGCTTCTCAGGAAAGTATGGTAACAGCTATGCTCAATAGATTTGAGATCGACAAATTACGTAAAAATCAGGTTATTATGTTTGGTTTGATTGAATCAGCAAATCTTGAGGTCGTTCTTGCTGAATTAAGACATTTATTTGATCTAAAAGGTATATCGGACATCATTAGATCCTATAGAATAGGCAGAATAACGCAAACTAAGATTATATCAATTGTTATTGCTTTCAGTGATGAAACATCTAAATGGAATTTCCTTAGACAGACATCGTCGATAAAATCAACTCTACCTGAACTTCAAGGTGTAACATTCGGATTAGACCGTACCCAGGCTGAGAGAGAAGAATTTAAAAAACTTAGAATTGAACTCAATATACGACACCGTAATAAGGAAGAAGTAGTTTTATATAGAGGTAAAATTGTTGCAAAAGAAGATTTACCAAAACGACATGAACCCTCAACCAATAATGTTCGAGTGCAGAACACACAATATATCAGTCAGAGGAGATGTTGAATTGGGAATTGGTGAGATACTGTATACTATCAAAATGTTAGGAGTCTGTGGAAGGAGGTCAGTTATTTACAGCTATCATTGTCAATGGAACAGTTTTCTATATATGCTCTTACTGAGACTTGGTTGGATACTAGAATTTCAGATATTATGATCACAGATAAATATCATATTTACAGGAGGGACCGTCTTGAGAAATGGAGAGGTGTTATGATTCTCATCAATCCTAGATTGAAATCTAAGATAATATATACTTCAACTCTTCTGGAGCTTATATGTGTTTAGAAATTCTGTTTTTATTGTGCTTGTCTATTTGCCACCACCTGTGTCTTTAGATAATTTGGAAACTCTCTATGGAGAGCTTGAAATGATTGCAATTACTTATGTAGGTAAATCTAGATTCATAGTGATGGGTGACTGTAATATCCCTAAATGCAATCCCATGATAAGTTATGATAATGATGAGATGTCATTCTTTTCTAATATGTTTTATACCTTACACCTGCAATCTAAAATATTGTTCCCTACAAGGCGAGACCATTACCTGGATATAGTATTATCTAGTTATGACATTGACGCTGCTGTTTCACTACATATTTTTGATTCTGACCATGACTCTTTCTCATTTCATCTTGTTGACTTACAGAAACATCCTAGAGTAATTGATCAATCTAAGGCACTGTGTTATAAACGTAATAATGTTGATGGACTCCAGAAACTATTGTCTGCTGTACAATGGGAAGAAATACTGGATCAAGACTGCTGCCAAGATAAATTTACAAAATTCATTGAAACTATTACAAAATACATAGTTACAATTCCCACTGTAAGAGTGAGTGAATCAAGAAGTCTGACCATAACCCATGGTATGACAGAGAGCTAAAAATCCTACATAGATATAAAATAATAACATAAAATTTACTTAGTCGATCCTTCTGATTACTCTTACACTAGAATGGCATTCAAAAAGTTGTTTCGGAATAAGGCTGATGAATAGTATGGTGCAATATAGAGTAATGTTATAAATGGTGATTTAAAGTCTTTCTGGTTTTACATGAGAACATTTAAATGAAATAGGATGATTCCTGCAGAGATGAATATCAGGAGATGGAAGCCAATACTGAACTACAGGTTTCTGAATTGTTTCAGAAATTTTTTACTTCACAATTTAATGTTAAAAATTATACCCTGCCAAAAGTGATTGTTCAACATGAAAATATTATACAAGCCCCGAAGTTTACTAAAAAAGATGTATTAAATGCAATCTTGAACTTGAAGCATAGTTATGCACACTCCCCAGATGGTATACCTGCTTCAATAGCCTACTGAAGGCTATAGCCCCTTCTATAATTGATCCTGAGAATGATAAAAAATGACATATTATAAGGAAATAGTGATGAAAATGAACATAAATAAATTTTTCATTGTTAACGTTAGAAAAAATTCTAGAATGCATAGATATGGTATTAAATTGGTGTTTAGTAAGAACAATCTTTACTTGAAATCGATATTCAGGAGAAATATTACAATCTGGAATAGTCTACCAGACAAATTATTTGATGGGGGAGCTTTGCAAACTTCAAATTAGGCTTAGATATATATTTAAGAGAAATGGACTAGGGAGGGAATGGGTTATTTGAAGTCTTGGGAAGGATGATTATGTGTGATGAGATGTTGGAAGTAGAAAATCGGGTGATGAGAGAAGTGGTTATTATTCATATTGATTTAATATTGTTATAGCATTTAGTTAATTATTGTAATATGTGGATAGTATGTAATATATCATGTATTTAGTATAATAGTGACTTATAAATTGATTTACAACATGTATATTTTTATATGTAAGTGTATTAACACTGTATAGATGTGTAGGCTATATTATGTATGTATTTTATTATTATAAGTTAAACTGTACAGGTTTTATTAACCTAAACTTTTATTGAATAAATTCTAAATTCTAAACATGTTCAAATAAATGAATGTTTTTTAGATGAAATTTTTCCTGATTGCCTTAAAATGACATGTACAGTATATTGTATATTCTAAGTATAAGACTGGTGACATAAATAATATAAGTAGCCGGTCTCCCATTATCAACAGTAGGCCTATCTAAAATAATAGAAAATCTGTTTCTAGATTATGTTTATCCATTGGTACAAACACTTATATCACCTTGCCAACATGGATTTATTTGACGTAGGTCAACTATGATAAATTTGACTATTTATAATTATTATATAGCTCAGGCATTGGACTGTGGCTCACAAATTGATTCTATGTACTTAGACATACAAAAAGCCTTTGATACAGAAAGCCATAGCTTGTTAATTCACAAATTGAAATTATATGGCTTTAATAACCCTTTGATAAATTTTATATCTTCATACCTAAATAACAGATCTCAAATAGTATACAGAAAAAATACTTCATCATCGGCAGCTATAACATCGGGGGTCATTCAGGGATCAATTTAGGCCCATTTCTATTCTCCTTGTTCATCAATGATCTTCCCGAGGTTATTAAGTCACATATTTTAATGTACGCTGATGATACAAAGATATTCTATCCCATAACCCCAATGCTGGACTGCTATGTATTGCAGCAATCATTGGATAATTTTGACCAGTGGTGTAAGATGTGGAGACTTGCTGTTAACCATAACAAAACAGCTGTGATTACTTTTTCAACTAAAAGAGTTCCTGTTGTCTTTGATTATAAATTGGAAACATACACTATCACTAAAGTAGATCATGTAAAAGACTTGGGAATAATTTACTCTCATGATTTTACATTTGCCATCACATAAAAAAATATTGTTTCTAGAGCAACAAGATCACTGAGGTTTATGGGTAAAATAACTCACCCATTCAAAAGTTATAAAATGCTGCATACAATGTATTGCACCATGGTATGTCCGTCCAATATTGGAGTAGCCTATTGTTCTCCTATTTGGGCATTTGCTAATGATGTAAATACACAAAGTATCAAAAGAGTTCAATACCATTATCTTAAATGGATATCATACAAAACTCCCCTTAATTATCATGCCTTATAATATCTTGAATATAGAAGTTTCTATAGAGTTCAGTCGTTGGAAAGCAGGAGAACTGTATTTGAGTTGATTCTTATATGGTATTATTCACAATAGATACTCTTGTGACGCGCTATTATCAACAATTGAATATTACACTAATCCTTGTTTGACTAGATTAGAAATAATTTTTAATATACAGTTCTTTAATAAGAATTTGTCATTGAATAATCCCATAATAAGATCAACCATCAGACTGAACCGTCTACAGATTTCACCACATAAGCTTACATCATTTTCTGAATTTAATACTGAATGTATACAAGTGCAGTGAATGACCTAGTTGATTACTGGAATATTTAGATATTTTGATTGTTATAATGTTTGATAAAAAAAATATATGTATTAATAGTTTGTTGATATTGTAGTTACTAATGTAAAGTCTAGGATGCACTATATGATACCGTACTATTCTAAAATATAATATATGTAAGTAATTTTTGTACATCTGAGTGATTGTCAAAAATATGTAAGTAATGTAAAAATGATCATTATTGTAATTGTAATTTTTCTACCGTTTTAATGATTAATAAATACAAGTCAAAGAGTGAATTCTAACTAGACTTGTTTGCTTCCCCAGCATTGAATCGTGCATAATAGAGATGGGAAAAAAACGCTTAATTGGATAAACATTTTTACTACACATTTATAAACGTTTAAACGCTCCCCCCCCCCCCCAAAAAAAAAAAAAAAAAACTTAACATTACAAAATGTAGGCACTGAAATGAATATTTAAAATTTAGTATTTTTTTTTTCACTATACTTTTTATGCAATACTAAATTACAGGTCAATAATTAAATTTACAGTAGTTTACCTTGCTATTTATTTTTTTTACATCTCATCACTTAGCAAGATGTAGCCATGTAGGCCTACACATTTTCAACAATTAAAAAAAGAAATAGAATTCAAGAAATTAAAATAAAATAATTTATTTAAAAGCAATTGATATATTATTTTAAATTATTATATGATTTAAAACATTACAGTATTTTTTCATTACAGTGCCGATATTATAGGCACTGTACTTGTCATATGTTGTAATATTTTTATGTATCATTTATTTTGACTGCGGGATGACAGTGGTGTCACGTGATATGTTATAGCTTGAGATAGCAGTCGCCATGTTTTCTTACTTAAATCTTTTCTTTTATTTATCTGTGGAAGTAGAATAAATAATCTACCGATAAAGTATTTACCGAGTTGCCTTGTATCTTTTAACATTTGTGTTACTACAGAATCAGGAGTGGGATTTGATTCACAAAACCATTGCAAGATCTGTAAAGATCAGATCAATCGATTAGTCACTACAGAAAAGAGCGATAAAAATCATTTTAAAAGATAGATATGAGTCTTACAATTCTAGTCTGCTATTTTTTAATATCAAGTCTCTTCAACAAAGAAGAAATGAACAATTATT
>PXIH01S0006610.1:22736-33969 GCA_003024985.2 Euperipatoides rowelli | reverse complement strand
TTGGATCTCTTTCAGAGTGATAAAAAAGTCAAAGTGTAGTGATGGCACTCTTCTTCGGTGCGTTTACCAAGAAATAGTGGGGGAGGGGGTGCCCTTGTTGGTGGGGCTCTCTTGGTCGACATTCTACGGTAAATATCGTAGTTTTCCCAAAAAATAATAAAAAAGATTTCACCATTAAATTGATTTCTTCAATCTTTATCCAGACAGACCAATCAAAACTTAGATCATGATGATCAGATTGAAGTGGGAATCTAGATCATGGTAGCCATTTTGAAGTTAAACCATCCATTAATCTCTATGAGATTATTGCTTGTCTTGTGTTGATAATTTCAGGCATTTTATGAGGAATTGATGATGCAGAAATATTAAAAACCATGTTCAGCCTTTTGTTTGCCAAATCTTTTAGTTTCTTTTTACCATAAGATGAAATCTTTGTTCTTTGATACTGTACATCCTAGCATTATTTGCAATTCCTAATTTTATTTTGTTCAATGTGTTTGTGATTCCACAGTTATCTTACTCATTTTTAACTGTTATTTTTTGTCTGTGTTTCAGCTTAATTGATCGCCTGATGATTACTCTCCAGTGACGGCCTGTACCTAACACTGCAGAGCAAGCAGAACTTTCACTGCATTCTCTAGATGCCCAGGACCAGCCGACTTAAGTCTACTTCCTGTAGGGTGATTCCTAGTCCTTCCCTTACAGTCATCTAGTTTAAAACTACTGGGGGTGGGGAGAAAACTAATATTAACCAACCCGCAATCCATCTGTAAGAAACTCCTTCTTTTTTGACCATTACAAAACCCTCTTGACACTGAGCATGCTCAATAAGTCCATATAAGAGCTAGATTTTCTTGTAAATATGGTACTTAGGTTTAATTTCCCATCAATTTCATGAATGTACAAATCATTTAGGGAGTTAACAATATATACCACATATAATGAATAATACAATACAGTTATACAACACTGTATATACTGGATATATAGTATATGGAACAGTTTGTATATACGGTATGAATATTTATAAAATATATACANTATATCAGTTTATATACTTGTATGCTGTTTATATACTATATTTGGATTTTGATATAAAATGGTTTTTACGATTTTAATCCTCATTAATATTGTTTCCTCCCAGTTCTTCTGTTGAACAGCTTGTTTTTGGAGAAAATTCAAATTGTTATTACTGTATACAATACGGAGATTCTAGGTTTGAACTGTTGTTATTATCTTAGATTATATAATAATATCAAGTAATCAAAAATGTTGCTTTTAAATGAACACACACAAAAAAACCTGTTTTAATCATTTATTTATATACATGGGATAGTAGGAACTTCAGAATATTTATTGCAGTATTCAATAAACATTGGACTAGCATTAATTACCTCTAAACAAATATTTATTGACGTTCTAATAGAAATGGGAATACCATTAATTAAACATAAATATATATTTCTTTACATTCCAAAAATTATAAAAGATATATGGCAGCACAAAAAAAAATGTCATGTTTAGAAGTTTGAAATCTAGATGACAGCACAGTATACTTAATTTTTTTTATTTACAAGTGCTGCCATCTATGATTTGTTCGATTTCTTAAAAATTACGAACAAAATACACAATTTTTTTTTCATGGTTTTTGTCTTTTAGTAACCTTTTTTTGTATTATATTTTTATGTGTTATGTGTTTTATTTTATGCAATAGTAGCTTATGATATTACGTTATAAACCTTAGCATTTATTACGCCTGCTCAAGGCAACATGCCCAAAGTCTCAAACAAATTAGTGTTATAATGTCTTGCCAAATGTGTATTGCTATTTTATTTTCTGTAGTAGTATGTCGTGTAAAAGTTAGAGCCCATCCACAAGTATCTTGCTCAGTTCATGATTATATCATCATATCCTACCCTTATATCCTTCCAGGGATCTAATCATACTAGCTGTTATACATGACCTCTGGTTACTAATAACTGAATAAGTTATCAATGCATATTTGCAAATATGATGGTAATGGTAAAATTCTTATCATAAATTTTAAATGAAAATGTTTCTATTTTAATTTATTTTTTTACTATCTTTCAAATGTTACTATTGTATATACTGTATATACAGTATGTAACGTACAGTATATACAGTATATACACTGTATATTCAGATATATATATATATATATATATACAGTATATAATTTATTTATTTATATACCTTCAGATACTTTGTTGCAACCCAATGATAATATAATTTTCCTTTAATATAAGCTTTGTTACTGGTTAGGCTTACTGTAGTGCCAGGAGGTAAAATATTATTTTGTTGGAGTTTGTCCTTTCCATTTTCCAAAATCTTATTCCATGTGCCCTAATCTGTCATCTTAACATTCACCGTGAATTTTATATAGCTAATCAGTTGTCAATCTCTCATTCAATCGTTTAATTTGTTTTGGTACAGAATGTGTGTTTTATTATTATTATTATTTTATTTCCTAAAGTTGAAATAATATCAACTTCAGCCACCGTCGGATCACAAATTCACTTTGAAGACCCTTAAAATGGTGTGATCAAAATTAATTAAAAAAAAAAAAAAAATGTTTGTTACTTTATTTTTAAAATATCTCAATTAATTGTGTTGGGGGGTGGGGGTGGAAATTGAGTAGTTATATTATAAATATATTCTATATAATGTATTGGGTCAATTTTGCAGTGTTTATTTATAAATTATTTGAATAATATATAATTTAAAGAACATACAATAGATTGGCAATGTAAGCAGGGCAAGGTTGAGATATTTATGATCCTAGGCAAGGTTTAGGTATTTATAAGGGGCTCCCATATTATATAACTCAAGACATCTAAACACACTATCTATGCACACCTTATAGGTTTTTTTTTTCTAAGACTTTATTTGGGGTATTGAATGTTTGAAATTATAAGCCGGAAATGCATTAGTTTTCAGTGACTTGCAGTAAACAAGCAAAGCAGGCTATTAAATGGGACTGTTAAAAGTAGTGGATCATTATAGCCCAGGCTGCAGTTGTTCAGATACCAATCTAGCCCTGAATGTATATTATTGTTATAAAGCTGAAAGATGTGTCTTCTTTACAGTTTCGGTGTTGGGAGAGTGCCTATGTTTGATCCTATTTATTTATTTATTTTTAATTATCCTAAAACAATGTGACCCTTTTTTAAGGTTACTGGATGAACCTAGATGTGAGGCCTAATTCCATTTTACTAGTATGGCCAGGGGGGAAATATTTTTCAGTGTCAATATCTTTTTTTTTTTTTACTTTGTTTTAATCTTTGTCTTCCTGATCAGTTCATTGTTTGTATTTGATGAAAATATTTTGTTAGAATTTGAATATTTCATGCAAAATTTGTTTTCAATTAATATCTGCTTCCAACATATTGATTTTTTAAGTCTTTGTTGATGAATTTAAAAAAAAAATTCAATTCTAATTTTTTATTTTTTTTTTGGGGGGAGGAGGTTTAGTATGTGAACATTTTTTAGTACAAGTGAATTTTTTTTAAAAAAAAATATGGTACCATCATTTGGATTTCATGGTCATCCAAATGTCCTGTTTGAATGCAATCTTTTGAAATAAGTATTCGTTCGTAAGGTACAGTAATTGTTCATAAGGTACAATAAGAACAGTGTACAAGTACCAATTTAGTTAAATTGTAGTTGTTTATAAGGTACAATTAAATAGTTGGATGAGTACGGTACCATGGTAAATAAATATGCTCATGAGGTAAAATCATAGTGTAGGAGTACCATGGTTAGTTAAATTGCATATGTGTTCATAAGGTACAATAAGAACCGTTGCATGAGTATCATGTTTAGTTAAATGACATATGACGCAAACTGAATGAATGCTCGTTAGATATGATAAAAAAGTTTCCTGGTCAAATTTTTATTGAATTGCAGTTTCATAGCCTAAAGGGACGTTCATAAGACAGGTATGAAAGTTTCATAGTTATCAATGTTATGCAAAAGTGTAATATTTTGAAATTAATGTTCAAAATATTTTCCGTTTGTTTAAAAAGTTTCATGGTCTCCATGTTTGATTGGGTTGCAGTTTCTGTAGCCTATATGAATGTTCACAAGTGGCAACTATGTTGGTTTTCCAGTCATCATAACAGTTAATCTTTTGAAGTTATTGTTAATAAAAAACCATTAGAAAAGTTTCACATTCTGAATCAGTTACATAAGTGAATGTTAATAAGATACAATCATGAGGATTTTGAAGTCAGAAATGTTTGGTTGATTGAAGGATATTTTTGTAAACATGTGTTCATATGGTATCTTTACGTTCATTATATCAATGTTATGCTGGATTAAAGGTGAATTGAAATGGATGCTATAACATACAACGATTGTTTAGTTGGTATTTTTCTTTGAATGACCTTTTAAATAAATGAATATTCAAAAACTCACCAATTAAATTTAATAGCAATTTATGAAAATATTGGAATTTTCCTGCAATTCTATATGGAGACTCATATCGCCATATTTGGTTTAATTAAAGACTTTTTAAAAGTAGGTTCATAAATACTGCTTAAGGTGTATGATCATGATCATAACAGTTTCATGAATATTAGAGATTTATGGGTATTCTTAAAGTGTGTTTCATATTTGTATTAATATTCTATGTGGAAGTTCATGATCATTATTTTTGTTTTGAAGATATTGAAAATAATATACATAAAGTATATTGAAATTAGTTTGGTGACGCCCATTAAAAAAAGGATTTCATCGTCGTTATGCTTTGTTGCATTATAATGAAACACTGTTAATAATAATTTAAAATGTATAAATAATATCTGGTATGCCATAATAAAGGTGATTGGTATTTTTGGGTTTTGGAAACAGTTTATGATAGAGATGAATGTTAATTTAGGCCACTTTGTGGATTTCATAATCATGTTTAATTTAAAATACCACATAAAGTTTCAATCATATCACTCAATGTCCATTTCTTTAAATAACATGTTTGAATGAAAGGGAATTTTGGTAATCCTTTAAAAAAATGGTGATGAAGTATTGTCCTGTTATTTAATGATCATCTCAAATGCAATCTATTAGAATGAATGTTCATAAGTAACTGTACCTTTCTTTTTATAAGGGGGTTGGGGGGGGGTGATTTGTGTTGTCTCTGTTAGGTATTTATGTAGTTATGAAAGTTGATAATGTTCAGAAATGTTATTTTAAGAGTTTGATGATATCATCTTGAGTAATAATTTCCAGAAAATATTGATCATAAAGCATCGTGTTGAAAGCTGTTATGTTTACCAGTTATAATGAATGATTCCAAATTTATACTGTGAATGTCTTATATTCATAATATAAAATATGGGTTGTAGTTTCAGCCTTCACTTGTTTTTGTTTTTTAGGGAGGGAGGGAGGCAGTTTCAGTCAATGTTTAATTGGAAGGTGGATTCAGTCATCATTTTTTTAAGCAATTTTAGTCCTAATATTCATTTGTGAGGAAGCATCAGTTATCTTGTTCCATAGGGAGGTAGTTTAATGTAATAACCTGTTATGAATTAATTTCATTCATGTTAAAAATTGTTCTTCATTTAAGTCATTCTAAATTTGCAAATTAAAATTAGATTTGCTAGTTCTACTTTAGGAATGATAATACGATAAATGTACCAGTAAAAATCTTAGCTTTTTATTACGGTATGTCTTTTTATCAGATCCACTTAGCCAATAGAAAATGTATTTTAATTAAAGCTGTTGGTCAATGATAAATTTTATCTTGTGTCATATTTTAATAAATGAAACATTTTAATTTGATAATAATATAAAAATAAAAACTTTTAAGAATACTCATCGATCTTTTATGCTTATATTGATTTCACTTTTGTTAGTTTATCAAAATTATTCCGAATCTAATAAACCAATGAATAATTAGTGGGTACCTGAAATATTTAACAAATTGTGAACAAATAAATGTGACTTTGATAATTGAATTGAATGGATTAACAAATATTTTGGGCTTCAGTTTAGATGTATTACAACTTCAACTGCCTTTAGTTCCACCACTTAATACTTTTCTGTGCAAAGAAACAAGACAAGCATGACATGCAATGTGTTTTAAGTAGTTGACACATATAGGCTACCCTATATCATATTTTTGTCACAACATTTTAGACGAGGGCTAATTGATTGAATGGTCACTCTTCACAGATTGATAGATCTTCCTTGAAACATTAACACAAATTTAGAATTGTAGTTGCAAACCTATAAGTATACCTATGGCTGCAGTTTATTACATGATGCCATTTAAAGAGGAAATTAATAAAAAAAATAGAAAGAAAATATTTATCTAACAAATACACGAATAATTGCACAGAACAAATAATCTAACAAATTAATGAGCAAATAATTGAACAATGAGGGAAATCTGAACAACTGAATAATCTATTGAATTAAAATTTTAAATAATAAAGAATATTGTAGAATAATGAACAAATTATGAAAAATTGATGGATAAATGAACAGTTAAAGAGACCAATTGAGTAGGCTAATCTATAATGACTGCAGAGGATTGTGGTATAATTTATGGCATAGGGTATTGAATTATCCTTTGAACAATAAAGAATAGTTAAACCTGATGGCTGCTGAAGATTCATGTACTGTTAAAGCCAACGTGAATTAACCTTTGAGTAAATTAATGAACAAATCTATGAACAAATTTGGGGATAAATGAAACTTCTGATAAATCAATAAAAAATTTAAAATAAAATGATTTTTAACAAAAAGATCAACAAACGTTTAACTAGAGATCAGTTAACAGATCAAAAAATGAAAAACTTGCCACTATAATCAATGAAATGTTAACAAAAGATGGTTAACAAGAATTGATTAATAGACCAACAAACAAAAAAATCACTGAAAGATCAAAGTACAGTAATCAGTTAATTTAAACCGAGTAACAGATTATTATATAAAAAAAAAAAATAATATTGATGAATAATGATTAATGATTAATAAATAGTAATTCAATGAAACGACAAGAAAGTCAATAATGAAATTGAAATGAGGCTATAATCAAACCAATCCATTGATAATCTAACAATCAAATGTATTGTTATATTATCAATATGATTGTTTTGATTCTGCTTATTTAATAAGCAATTAGAATAAAATCCATTACTATAACGGAGAAATGAAACCATGAAAAGTTAAAAAACACATCAAATGAACAAATAAAATTAATAAACATTACAGCCTATCCAAAAACAAATAATTAAAAAATAATAAACTAATTTAAAATTATACTGAAGTTGTGCTAGTCTTGCCATTTAACACTTTAGCTGCCACCTGGTGTTCATGAGTCATACTAACTGTACAAAATAATATTGTATGTTCAGTTGCCCATTGTGCTTTCGACCTACATTTCAATAATGAAAGGACGATTTGTCCAACTAATTAATATTTATTAAATACTATGAACAAATTGATGGTCAAGTCTGGACTAAGTTGCATCTAGTCCCAATGAGATCTAACTCTACAACAATGAAGAAATGTTTGTGTGTGAGGTATTCTACAGCCAAAGCTTTTAACTATATAATCATTTTGTTATCGGAGCATCTAGGCTAAAGTGCTGACATATAGTGTCTGGATTATTATTTTCATTGATCGAATCTATGGTTTCATCCTGGCCTAGAATGAAAGCAATAATTTGACATCTAGAATCTAACTTTTAAATAAATATGTAATTGGTTTAGAAACATAAATTAAGAAGCATTGCTGTAAAGGATGTTATTTTAAGACTACTGTAAGTGTTATTTTAATCACATTATCATACTTATACAGAGAGTCATTTGCGCAAGAATTTAAGCATAAATTCACATAGCAGACAAAAACAAAAAGGCTTAAGGGTCTTTATGTTTGTTATGGCGAAAATGTACTCTATTAATCAATTATAAACATTTTGTAACTTGAGTCTTAAATACAGAACAAATCTTTCATAGTAGCAGCTTAAGATCTAATGCTAAATAATCTGAAATTTAATTCTTTAAAAAAATATTTAATAGTGCCTCTTTGCTAGGCCACTTCTTGCGGACAACAAAATTATATTGGCGGGAGACATTTGCTGTGAACAAATAATTTTCTATCATCTTATTAGTTTGAAACTTCAGAAATTTAGTCAGCTTACTTTAAGGGAACTTTAACCTTACCGTATATCTTATCATTTAACTACTCCTTAAATTTGTCCCTAAATTCTTTGTATGCTTGGTGATACTTATAAATCCTTCACTATGACCCCATTGTGAATTTCAACAGTGTATCCATCTTTAGATGGTTTTTCATTTCATGTAGTATTTAAGTAAACAAACAAAATATGTTTATGGTAATAGGATTTCATGAGTCCATGTCTGTTTATACTCTATATATAATACGGTATACTGTATATGTAGGCTATATATACTGTATATAATATTATATACTGTATATATTTGGCGGCCTTAAAAATAGATCAGCAAGTCATTACAACACTCTGTTTCTTCATCACATTACCATGCACCTTGAAAATTGTAACTCTTCGGCCACCTCAATTTTCTCAGATTTCACTAAAGCATACGACAGCGTCGATCATCGTATTCTAATAAATAAATTATCAATTAATACTACGGCTATCAAATGGTTTATAAGCATCCTTTATGATAGATCACTAATGATGAGAGACAATCATTTCCATGATACACTCATTTTCCACATCATGCGGAGTTCCCCAAGGATCTGTACTTGGTGGATTTCTCTTTATATTATTACTAAACGACCTCATGCAGAATCATACTCACCCTCTAAAATACATTGAGGATTTAAGTATAACAGTCCTTGAATCAAACAATTCAAGTTTATCAACGCAAGCTGCTCTTAATGACCTATCAATTCAATCTAACAATTTAAAATTAAACTTAAATAAATGTTCCATAATGTTTCATAATGTTTCACTCCTCCTCAAAATCTGTCGTTAGACCGGAAGTTTCTATAAATAACACCCAATTACAACATGTTAATAGTTTTAAACTATTGGGAATCATTATACAGAGCATTCTGAAATTGGGATCAGGATCACACATTTCTCATATAATTAATAAAGCAAATAAAATTCACCTTATATACATACTAAGACAACTAGGGTCTAATAGGGAAATTCTTCTAAGATTTTACCTTTCATTTATACACCCAATTCTTGATTATTGTTCCCCAGTATGGCATACTGCCATAACCATGGGACAATCTATCACTATAGAACAAATTGAAAAAAGGATTGTCGGGGTGATAATGGCTAATGAGCATCTTAGATACTCTGATGACGTAATTGCCCTGGGTCTAACATCGCTAGAACAATGTAGGAATATGCTTCATTATAAATTTGCAGTTCAATTTTTCAAATTATTCCCTAAATTTCAACCAAAAACTTGTTTCTAAACAACTGGATTATTTACCAGAAACTTCAATAAGCTAACAAAACAGACGTAAGGACTATCAGAGCATCCAAATCCAAAATTTTATCTTTTGTAAAAGCATGTAATGCTCACCCCCTCTCTCTGTGTTAAATTATTTTTGTTCTTTTTTAACTTTGAATCATTATCTTTAACTGTAATATGTAATGAGATCCACATCCTTAGGGGGTCAGGATCCCAGTGTGACCTTTTCGTTTTACTGAATAAACTATAATAATAATAATAATATACACATAATATATCATCATAATTACTATATATTTATATTGTAGCTGACAGGTGATGAAAGGACATTTCACTGACGGATGTTTAGTTTATACAGACATTGATCCGACAGACATTTGGATGACCAGACAATAGGCCTCACGAATAACATCGCTATGCAGTTTACACCATTGGTTTGTTTCTGATTAAAAGAAGCTCCAGCATTTTCTAATACGGCGGTGGCAGAAAATGGCCGCCTTATTCTTTTTGTAATTAGTATGATTTTGTAAATAACTCTTATTTAAAATTTTTTTTGCTTATATTTTTTTTTATCATCATTCATTCCTCCAGTGACACAAATTTTATCATTTTTACTATTGGATTTACAGTGAGCTATCTACATTGGATTTACCATTTCTGCTGTGATGGTTTAGGCAAGTCTAGAGGCCTATGATGAAAGGTGTTTTTAGGAGTTATCTGTGAAGTTTTGTTTTAGAATGAATTAATTATTCAGAAGTATGAATTTTTAATTTAGCTTATTTCTATTTTATGTTTCCTGAACTTTTATTTTATACGTGATTTTTGAATACAGCTGACATTCGCATATTAAAACTGGTTCCCTTGATGTGTACAATGTTTATTGATAATGTTTTAGTAATTTGAGATGCTTCTGCTTTGGACATAAAAAAAATATATTGACAAAATCTGGATTATGTGTCTGTTGTATTGAACTTAAGTGTCAAGTTTTATCTTCATCTGGATTCTTCTTTGACTGCAGATGGAGTTCAACTATAATTTGAAATATGACCATTTATGGTTTTTCTATAAAATGTAGTTTTTGTATAAAGATTACCGTACCTAAAGGGCCTATGGAATGGAATTTAATTAAAAAGTTTTCATCTGGATCATATCAACTTTGTTCTGTTAAGATGCTGAAATGTGATGCCTTTGTTTGCTGTATTTATTATTATGTACTATTTTGCCAATCAATTTTCAGTTGGAATATATTGTAAATTAGACCAACATCCGATATGGCCAGGACAGTTCTGACTTCACAATAAAATTCAAATGTGGTCACCCCAGTGCCCCTAGGACCACACTAACCACTCATGTCTTTTCTCCCCAGTCCGCACCTGACTCGGATCAGTAAGTTTTTTTGTGTTATGTATACTCTGTATATACAAATATAATAAATTATATATATACAGTATATAAATATCTAGTAGGCCTACATACACCCTCTATATATATGTTACTAGATGATGATATAATAAAGCATACTGTATATACAATATATACACAGTATATAGATGTAGAATAACTATGTATACAGTATATCAAGGATGTACCCAGAAAAAAAAATTGGGGGAGGACAAAAAATGTATATTTTTGGTTGTAAAAATTTTGATAAGATTTTTGTTTTGTAATTTTTGGTTGTGTGGACATTTGTTTTATTGTGCCATCATAATACCATTACATCAAAATATTCAAATCTAAATTTATTTTACCTCAACTATTTTTTATTTTATTTTAATGAAGTGAGACAT
>PXIH01S0006590.1:10241-26052 GCA_003024985.2 Euperipatoides rowelli | reverse complement strand
ACTGTAAAAAAAAAACTATCAAAAAGCTACGGCTAATCTTTATTATAGGAAGAACTCAAGTGGAATTGGTATATACAGTATTTAGAAATTGGTCTTGCACAAAAATGAGCTCTAAACAAATGAAAGAAAAAATAAGCTTATAAAGCATTCTGGGCTTATCCTCTTCTCCAGTCTGAGAAGGAAATTGACATCAGTTTTCTGGGTAGAAAATATTTTCACTACATGGAATTATAGAATAAGATTAATGTTTAAAATTCATGTCTTCCATACTTGGTAATGTTTTGACATAA
Organism: Euperipatoides rowelli; assembly: GCA_003024985.2. Classification (NCBI taxonomy): domain Eukaryota; kingdom Metazoa; phylum Onychophora; class Udeonychophora; order Euonychophora; family Peripatopsidae; genus Euperipatoides; species Euperipatoides rowelli. The sequence continues at coordinate 25,762 of PXIH01S0006590.1, read as the reverse complement.
AAATGGAGGAAGATAGTCTGAGTTTAAAGTTAACTATCACATAAGCTAAGTACTGTATAACAGTTTATCCTGTAGTCTTTTCTAGCATTTTAAATAATTCAAAGGACTATTCAAATTTCAACATTAGGCTACTGTTTAAAGGCTCTTGGAATGATAGATGTTTGTAGATTGTTCATTTGTCTGTCTTGTTCCAATTGGGTACAAATCCAATAATGATTAGGTTAAGCTTTTTTGAGATGTTCTTATGATAACTAGTGTTTTATTGAAAGTTTGTTAGTAATAAAATATAAGGTACTGCATTTCATTATCAAAATATTTACAAAATGTGTAGCTAACACAAAAAAAATTTCTTATCAATCGCTCTGCATCGGGCCTATTTGTTGATTTTATGGACACGTGATGCTTCATGGCGAGTTATTTAATCTATAACTCATCAGTTTTTGTTGTGTTTATAATTTTAGACTTTGTATTGGGCATGTGTTTACAGACAGCTTAATTCCAGTTTTATAATACCGCACAGTATATGATATTCGAGTTTAATAGTATATAGCAGGGATGCCAACTAATTTTTACATAAGATCTACTTTGGCATTAAAAATTCATCCGTGATCTATTTGCAAAATTCCATTTTTGAGGGCGGGTCAATAGAGGATGAATAAAAATTTGGTGGAAGTCATTTCACAGTGAATTCCCCTATTGGGGGGGGGGAGAGTAAATAAAAAGTTATAATTATAAATTATGGACAATTATAATTTTGATTATTTCAAATTCATTGTTTTTATACTTTACTTTTTTTTTTTTTTTTTGTAAATTAAAGAAGGCCTATTTAGTTTTATATTTTAAAAAATATTAGTTTACTATACGTTGGGGCCACTCCATACGCCTTAGATACAAGCAACTTGTTACATTTCAAAACTCAAATGTAATATGAGATTTCTTTTACTATTCATTATGGGAATTATTTTGGCCAAGAAAATGATTAATTTATAACAAAAAAAATTTAAATTAAGCTTAGTACTTAGCTGCAAATTCCAGAAGAAAACATTTGAGGAGCAGCACATTTTTCATTTTAAATGCTTGTATCATTTTTTTTCCTCATTCATTTGAAGTTAATAACGTATCGCCACTATTTGCACTTATTTAAAAGCAGAAGAGCACACAGTTGAATGGATGCATATTATCCATACAGTTGTATGGATGCATATTATCTATCTAATAAAAACAGTTGGTAATTCTATTAGTATTAAAAACATGCATATTTAACTATTTTGATTATTCATTTTTCAATGGTTTTTGAAAATTGGGACTTAAAAAAAAATATACCGTAAATTATTGATGGTCTCCAAAAAACACGGTAGATCAGTCTGTTGACATCTGGTATATAGTATAAAAGATTTCATTATGCTATTGTAAATCCTACTCTAAGAAGAAACAATTCCAAGCTGCTCTCGGGGGGGGGGGGGGAATGGGAGCCCAGCATCGTTATTAAAATAGGTTATACGGATCAAAACTTTCTTATACTTTATCAATAATTGGCTTTTTTTTTTTTTTTTTTTATTGATTGGGCTATTTATGGATATGTATTTTTTTTCTTTAGTCTTTATGTTTTATCTCAACAGGTCAGTCGTGGTCATTGATCAAAGAAATAATGCCCATTAAAAATCTAAAAATTTATATAAACATGCCTGCTTTTTAATTTTCAATTATGTTTAATTTCATGACAATGATTTTGTTTTTCAATATATTTTGCATTGTAATTTATATCTATATATTTTATCTTTCTGGCAATGTTTTCTGAAAGCTGACATGTTCTGTTTTCAGGAGATAAGTTTGGCCTTAATTATGCATTTTAGCACACTTTATTTCTTTTAAAAAAAATTATATCTACAATTTAAAATTAAACATTTTCAGTATGTAGCATAACGTTTTTAATGTTCTTTCTTTCTCATAATTGTCTTGTAATCAGTTTTCAGAATTTTTATTATATGCTGTGCACTTTTTAACGATCATGTTAATTTAAAATCAAATTTGTAGGAATTTTTATACTCATTTCTTTAACGTAATTTTTTTATTATTGAATTTACTTGTTTGATTTATTTAATAGTAAGGTTTTCTCACAACTTTGCATATTTTTATTATTTGTGCATATGCTTTTGTAACCAGTCTTCTCAAAAGTAATATTTAAATTTGACTAAACGTTCATAGTCTACGAATATTTTTCTTAATTTAAACCATTATTTGCCAATTCATTGCTATCACATGTGACAATTTGTTTTTATTCCTAGAACTAATTTTAGAAGAAAAAAATTTAATCTTGTAAAGGTATTTTTTTTATATAGAAGTTTATAAAAATAAAATTGATTTAAAAGCAGCTAAGTAAAAACATTGAATTTAATTGCCATGGTGATAAATTAGTACAAGTACTCTATTTACTGTATGGTTAGTTAGAAATAACAGTTTTACTATTGGCCTATATACTACAATAGGCGACAACTATTATACACAAAGTAAACTAAAATACAGGCTCAAATACTATATATTTATAACTTCAGGCTAGAAATCAAAATATTTTTTTTGTTCAAGCAAATATGTACTGGTAGTTAAAAACCTTAAATTCAAACATACCATATCTGTAATATCTATTCAGTGTTTCTTTCGGACAATTTTCTCGGGGGGGGGGGGGGTTGATAGCGTTTTTTTTTTTTTAAGTAGAGTGGCCGTTATGTTGACTTTGTTTCATTTCATAGGATTTTTATTTTTTCCCAACTTTCTGGGGGGAGGGGGTAAGCCCCCCCCCCCCTCCCAGATGTATGCCTGAAAGAAAAACTGTATTCAAGTCATTTAGGAAAATATATTTTACCTTTTATAAAAAATTTATATACAGTGTATTTTTTCCTACGAGAAATAAATCCTTACTCAACCTGAGAATATAAAATTTAGATTGGCATTCTAATCTATTGAATATAAATATAACAATTTGTACATTGTCATTCTCCTATTGAAGATAAATATGCAAGTGTAATTGATCAGGCAATCGGAGCATGCCTATGTTTTTTTTAAGAGGACAAAATTTAGAACAAAAATACTATTAAAGTTTTTTTCTATCTGTTATAGATTTTCCAATATTTAAAATAATGTATTATCTGGACATTAAAAAAAATATATTAAATTTTCGATATTATAGATATTATAGATATTGAATCGATATTATATGTTCGATATCTGCTTTTCATATCGATGCACAGCACTAATATATATACACGTACTGTATATACAGTATATATATATATAATATGTACTGTAGATACAATATTTATATTGCAAATTATGTTAATTCAATTATTAAGAAAAAGAACATTGGTAGTATTACTATTCCCCATACTATGGCATTACTCCATTTATTAAGTAAATTAGAGTCCTTTAAGTTCTTAATAGTTAGAGATTTTTTTAATCTTGTGGATGTAAAGGCTGTTGAAATGTCATTCTTATGGTCAGTACAGAAAAGGGTAACGTTATTACCATAGATACAGCTAAACATGATTTAACTATCAAAAAAAAAATTTTTTTCTCTTTTCTTTCCTATAAGTTGTACTTGCCACAAGATCTCATTCACTTATTTTTCTTTTTTAAACTAAAATAAAATCATTCAAAGGAATAAATTAAAATATGTTTGTGTTAATCAGAATTCATTAAATTAAATTTATAGCTTGTTTATTATAGTCATTTTAAAATTAAGTCTGATCAACTGATTGAGTTAAATAATAAAAAGTTATATGTGATAGCTGATAATGAACAGAGGTTATATCCCATGGCAAATAATGACTTCATTACAATGCTGTTTTCAGGGATCGTCTAGGTTTATTTATTTATTTTAAATCTTCAATGACAAATATCCAGTTATGTACAGTATTTCTTTATTGTCTACATGTTTTCAAGTAACATTTTATATTTTGTTTAAAATTAAACCTCTTAATAGTATAAAGAAGTAATTACTGTTTATTAAAATTAGAAATTAGTCTATTTGACATTTGGATTATGTAGCGTATCGTTCAAACTAGCCTAGTTGATTGTCAGTTTTTATTTACAGGAGCTATTCTAGAAATTAAAAATTGTGAAATATACCCTATTTTAAAATATTTTCTTTTGTGTGTTTTAATTAGACTAAATATATAGTAACAGCTTCCCATAATTCCATTGTTAACAGTATACGGTAATAGGAAAAACATTTTTTTTTTACACCATCCTTAAGGTAGTATCAATATGCAAACTATTGTATATTGTGAAACAATGTGTGTGGAATGTGGTTAGCTACTCTGCCATCTATCAACTTATGTGTCTACCTTTCCTGCCTTACGTGCAACACACACCAGTTGGTAGCAAAAGTATTAGAAAAAGAAAAATATTTGTCTATTCTTTGTAATTCTACCAATCTGATAGCATCATGATCTGTTTTGCTATCCATGCATTTCAGTAATGACATGGGAAAAGAAAGACATGACCTGATTATTTTTGGCCACTGACGATTTACACATATTGTAAATTGTCTGGATATTTTGTATTATTAAAGTGACCCCAAACTCTATAACCAATTTAAAAAGTAAAAGCTGGACACATCTATTTGGACTTATTTTTAAGAGACACTGTTCTCACTGGTTAATGAAATATAATTTAAATTACGGTTCAAAATATTTTAACAGTGTAAGAATTTGTATAGCTACAATTTTATAAAAATTTAATGTTTTAAATTATAGGCTAGCAAGGCCTTCGTTCATATTCCCTCCATGCATAAACATGCATGCATTTTTAATTAGTCCTAAAGTCTAATATTTACAGTATCTAATATAAACAGATTTATGATTGATAGCTCTACTAGAAAAAAAATTAGATTGGATAGTTGTAAATCGAAAACAGTATGTGAAATTTAAAATGGAACTCGTGAACAAGCAAGAAGTGTTGGTTCATTACTCAAAATGGTTATTTTTGATATGCACTATACATTAGTGTTCACGGCAACTGTGTATTAAGCAGGAGCTACATAAATTGAACTTAAGCTACTTAAATTACATTGTTTGCATATTTTGTCAAATTTTGAACCATGTTAGAGGTGTAATTTGCCAAGGGCATGTTAAGGAGAGTTACCTTTATTTTAATAGCAAGTGGAGTATTTTGCGGATTTTTTTTTTTAAATAAAATAATTATCCTGTCCAAAATTGATTCTATAATCTTGACAGATATAAAGTCTTTTTCTAAAATTTGGGTTGTTAGGTAATTAAGTGGACTACCTATTGTGTGTGATTTACAAATAATGAAGGGAGAAGGGCCTGCAGAACTTGATGTATTGATCTAGTTTAAAACTATAGATTGGTATGTGTGCTGAAACAATTGCCTATCTATACAGTAAATGTGAACTTGATTTTCCCTATGCGTTACCACACATCTTCAGCTATCGTGACCATGCATAGACAATTGACTGAGTAATGTAAGGCACCTGGGAACTAGTCTGTTTCCTATACATTCTCGTAGTGGGGAGTCATGCCCCCCCTCCCAGCACACCCTGAGGCTTTTTTAAAGGGAGCCACAATTGTTGGAGGATAATCAGAAATTGTCATTTCAAATATTACACCTGACATTGAATTATTGTCAAAATATGAGGTAACATCCCTCTTATTAGCCAGTATATAGTTAGGAAAGATTGCAATACAAAAGGCCTATCAAATAGGTTTGGAAGGGGCTGTTAATCTTGTGCCTAAGGACAGTCTTATCAGGGTAGCCTTAGTATTTATTTAGCATATCTATTTTAGGGGCCTTGTGTTGAAACATTTGAAAAGAACTGATCTAGACCAAATTTAGCAAATTAAATTAATATTACCCTACGAGTAAGATGGGCTATTTGGGAACATTTCGGTTTTTGTAATTCCCACAACCCTTTGAACTATGATAAAGAAACTTGGCAAATTGACACTAAGAATAACATGGGGTACCAGGAAATCCTTTGGTTTTGTCTCATTGTTAGATCGAACATCGGGTATATTCCTTGTTTTCTTTTAAAGGTATTTCCATTGCATCATAAGTAAATACAGTAGTTTAGATCAAGATGCTTTCTAGTTTTTATTTCACCACCAAACCATTTTGACATTTAGAGAACAACAATTTGAAAAATAAGTCCTTCAAATAGTAAGACTGATTAAAATTTGTTGCTTTGTTAGTTTCAATTCGCTGACATCTATAATGCTAATTAGTAACAAATGATTAATAAAACATTAATTTATCTGTAAATTTAAATAGTTTGATAATGGATATTTGTCATGAACCGTTCATAACTTTATCATTTATGTTTTCCTTTGTTTAAAATTGTGATGGTCCCTGAATTTTTCTAAAAATATTTTTAGTTCTGAATATTTTATTAGCTTTACCATAATTCTGTTTTCTTTCCTTTATGGTCTCCTTTTTTGCTGAACATGGTACATATGTTTTAACTATATTACTCTGTTGGCTATTAAATATATTTTTGCTTTGTTGGTTAATTTTATGTGAAATTGATGAGTAGGATAACAGGTACATATCAATTTATTTATTTATTGGATCATTTATTCTCTATAAATTTCTTCTGATTAGTTATTTTTGTTTTGAAGGGATTGAGAAAACATTTATTTTTTTCTTGCTAATTCTTTTCCCCTCTGTTGACCATATAAATATCAGTATTTGAAAAATGCATTAAATATAGAATATGATTAGGGCCTATACGCAAAAAAAAATGCCTTTAATATTCATGTTTTTATTTTGTATCGTATATGAAATGAAAATAAAAAATTTGATACTTAATTGATTTTGTCATTTATAAATTTTTTTAATCTAATTTAAATGAAACATATTCTTTATTTAATTCTGAATATTTTTTTTTTCTATTTATGTTTACAGTATAATTTGAAATTAATATTTTTAAGGGAATATAAATGTTGGGGTGGGGGACCATTGCTGGAATAGTTTTGCATGTACGGTAGGTAGGCCTAACTGCGTAGACAAAAGTTTCCCGTACGTTTTCCTATTAAAAACAAAATAAATATTAGGCTAATTAAAATTCAGTAACCAAATGTAATGCCACAGTTAAAAATAGTTTGAATTATAAATAGTAAACTATTAGTATAAAATGGGATTACTGAATCCCTGCATATATTCAAAGTAGTGCTATTTTTACAAACTTCAGGCAGTAAACTTAATAATCCAGCCACAAGCCATTTTTTAAATTTTTTATTTTCAAAAACGCTGATCGATTTTAAAATACGAAAACAGTTAATTCATTAATTACTGTATGCGAGGCGTGCTTTGACACAAATATAATTACATATTTTCTTATGGTACTTTTTTTTTTTTTTGGCATGTTATTTTATAGTTTTAAAATCAGTTTAGGTTTTAGTTATTTTTTATCTTTTCTATACAATTATAAAATTGAGAGACTGGCAAGTACCGTCTGTACTGGCCAAATATGGAGAAATTAGGTGTTCTGCAGGCCAAATATGTAAAATAATTGCTAAGGGCAAATAATGAGTCTTGCTGTTAAGTTGAATGAAACTTGATAATGTGGGCCATGGAAATAACAAAAATTAAAAAAACATGGTTTGCCCGTGTTTGAAGGGATATACAGTAGTCGCCACCATCTTGTACTATGTTAACCAAACTGTTGAGGAGAATGCAATATTTAGAAACTTGCACTGCACAATTGAAAAATTTTTAAAATGACAAAAATAAATAAGCTAGTGTATTTATTGCTTTATTGTTTTTGGAAAACTGATTTCCTGTAAATATAAACATACTAGTGTCTGGATCTCTGACCTACAATTGTCATGCAGCTTATTAGACAATCTACTAACCTTACCTTGAAACATGGACCCTAACTCCAACATGAGTATAATTGCAAATTAAGGACCTAACATTAACTGCACACTGACTCTTACTCCAACCTAAATATTAAGCATAAATAAATAACAGCCAATCAAAGGTTGGCGTGCAGATAGAATGCAGGCCCACCTCTGGTTTGCTGTTTTTGGGCTGCATGACAGTGGTAAGTCTGAGATCCAGACGCTATATACAAAAAGTTGTAGAAATAACAATTGTATATTTTAAATTTTCTGAATTGATGTTGGAAAATCCATGGTAGTAACGGGATAGTTGGTTTTTTATTCATCATAATTTGGAAATAGTAATATACAGTACAGTTTGGAGTATACTGTACATTGAATATACTTCTGGTTAGGAATTTTTACATTTTTAAAATGACCACACTTAATAACTGTGTGATCCAGCCGGACAATTTACGGTGTGGGTAGAACATACAGTGATTAAGCTGTATTTTTTTTTTCTTGTAGCATTTTGGCTGATAGCAAAAAATAGCCAAATTAAAAATTTAATACCCCCCCCCCCCCCCCCCCCCAAAAAAAAAAAAGCAAAACTAAACTCCCTCTGTCCACCTGAACTTTTATTTGAATTGACTATAATATATACTGTATATGCGGTATATATATTTTGAGACAGAAAATTTTAGGTGAGGATCAAAGTGACCATTGTAGCTAATTTTGTAGGGTCAAAAATTATTTCTGAGGGACAAATTAGCCTCTATCCACAGAGATGATAGTTTTTCTCTATCATTTTCATAAAGTAGATGTAATTTCTAAATATTTTTTGTCAAATAACAAAAGGTGAAACATTTTGTTATGAGATAATTCAGAATTTTAAATGTGTTTTTTTTTTTTTTTTTTTTTTGTGATAAGGAAAAAAAAAAAATTTCCAGGCTACCAATTTTTATTTTAGCTCTAAGTCAATTATTTAACTGAGACATTGTCACTTAAATGGTATTAAAAATATGATTACTCGTGTTAGACTTTTTATATGAAAAAAATGTTGACAAATTTACATAATTCATTCTACCTTTGCGAATAAAACATAGCGTGAAATCCCCTTCAAAAAAAAAAAAAAGATGTTGACAAAATAAAATTATTGACAGTTGTGTTAAAAATAAATAATTGGAGCAATAACCCTGAAAGAAAGATTAGCCAGATAAAGTTTAAGTGGTGGTCTGATTCATTGATTACAGTAGCTGAGGGTGTTTAATACAAATTCATTTGCTTTATTCATGAAATTCTTAAATCACATACCAGTACAATATTTCTAGCATGCTGGTAAATTAATTGCTGGCTAAAAATCAACAGTATCAAATTTTAAATATTACTCTACTTATAACAATCTAATCAATAATATTAACATTAACGTCTAGTTGAATCTAACTAAAATAGGAGAAAGTTTCTTCTGCATTTGAAATGGGATTCGGTTATCATGGCTGCCTATCATGGACATTGTACATTCTGTTAAAATTTGACAGATTTTGAACAAAGCAATCAATTAAAAAGCTAACTATAGATTTTTAAAAAAAATTAATGAATCTATAGTTAGCTACTTTTTAATTGATTGCTTTGTTCAAAATCTGTCAAATTTTAACAGAATGTTCAAAGAGATCAATACAATGTCCATGATAGGCAGCCATGATAACCGAATCCCATTTCAAATGCAGAAGAAACTTTCTCCTATTTTAGTTAGATTCAACTAGACGTTAATGGTAATATTATTGATTAGATTGTTAAAAGTAGAGTAATATTTAAAATTTGATACTGTTGATTTTTAGCCAGCAGTTAATTTACCAGCATGCTAGAAATATTGTACTGGTATGTGATTTAAGAATTTCATGAATAAAGCAAGTGGATTTTATTTGCACCCTGGACAAATAGTTTTTGCTAAACAAAATTTAAAATAGAATTATTTTAAAATATTTTTAAGAAAGCTAACGTTTAGGCCTATAAACAATAAGTAAACAAACAAACAAAAAAAAGACGTGTTAATAGAAAAAAATATTGAGTTAATATGTACTGGTTGCACTATAAGCTTTAGTATATACTGTATATTTTTCTTCATTTAAATCCAAAAATAATATAAAACATATTTTATTGATAATTAGGTTTTCATAAGATATAGAAGTGAGGTGGGTCGCTAAGGGGACTTTCTCCAACTTTAAGAAAGTCAGTAAATTTTGTTGTGGCAGTTTGGATAAACCCGGTTGAATTAGAAGGTAAAAATGTTCGATAGCTGTGAGTTGGTAATTTGAGAAGTCAGATTTGGGAAATTTCTCATTTCTTTAACTCAAATTAAATTCTCTAGCTACGACCCTGATAGTATAAGATAAACCCTAGAATTGAAAAAAAAAACCTTCAAGGACTACAATTACAGTATTTGCTGTAATTTATATCCTATATATACTGTAGAGATAGGAATTAAAATGCTCCTTGCCTTATGTTTATTTCAAAAGACTCAAATTATTTTTCCCTCAATGCAAAATTGTTAATTCTAAGCTAAAGATAATTTTTAAACATTACTAGCGCTCATGTAAAACTTTTAGAACCATAAATACAAAAAAGCTTTAAATAGGAGTGCCACCTCTGTCTTTTTGTGGAGGACCACTCATCCCTGATATAAAGTAAAGCATCTAGTAGCTATATACAGTATATATATATACTGTATATTACACAGTATATACAGATGTACTGTGTATATACACACTTTTTACTGTACATAGTGTACCGTATGTGTGTATTAGTGATGTACCGGGTACTTGCAATTACCCAGCATACCGGATTATTTTCATTACCTGATAATTAATCAACCGTTTTTGTGTGCGAAGATTTTGTGCCAGGTACTCGGATCTTGTAGAAAAAATAAAATACCAACAAAAGAACACTGATAAGAATTAACTTCATTTTTTTTAGCATGAACTATATAATGTACTGTATATACTGCAACTGTACATATGTAGGTAATAGTTCAGGGTGACTTTGTTCCATTCTGCATTATACACTAATTGTACCATAGAATATTAAATTTCCCTCATATTTTTTAAAAAGATATACCGTAGTATGAGTAATTTTTTTTTTTTAAAAAAAATAAGGGAAATTTAAATATTCTATGGTACAATTAGTGTATAAAGCAGAATGGTACAGAGTAACCCTGTTAAAACAGTCACCCTGAACTACTGTACTGTATACATATATTTTTAAAATATAAAAATATAATATACTTTAAATAAACTCTAATTACCATACGCTTAATAAAGCATAAATTGAATCATTGAAAAACTTTGCATAACTATTAAAATGCATAACTGTAATATTGCTGTATTTTTAAAACAATCTTTAAAAAAAGAAATGAAGTTATTTTTAGTTTCAATAATGTAAAATTCAATACTTATTTAAGTACCATAATAAATGAAGAGATGATGATTCAACACATTGCTTTTTCTGTCTTTTGAGCTTCCGCTCCATGTTTTCATCAGAAAAATGTGGAATGGTTTTGGTGGTTACATAGTGACATACTAATTTCTGAATGAAACATCTTTTTATAAATAGTATGACTATGTGACTTTTATAATAATAAACTGAAATAATGTCATTTGTTATTAATTAGTTGAATGAAATTGGGTTTAAAGAGTTGCACAATATTCCTTACTAGAAGCAACACACAATGAATATGAGGGCATGTACCCTCACATTCTATTAAGGTTGCTAAATTTTTCTAAAAGGAAGTAGGATATTCCATTCACTAATTTAACAAGATTTTTTTTTCTAAGCATATGCACTAAGGATAGAAGTTAGTGCTGGTATATAAAAATAATTGTATTGGAACCAAGAATATTATATTTTACATTTTGCTTACATGACACACCAGAGTTGAAAGTCTTGTCAAACCACCTGCATTTTATTTTACTCCAAGAAAGAGTAATATGTCACAAAAGGCCCATATAGCCAGTATTTATGATAAGATGTACTGTATGTTATGAGGTAGACTGCCCTAGTAATGGTGTGTGTAGAATTTTTTTTAAAAAGAAAGTTACTGACCTGACCGCCAATGCTGTCGCAAAAATAATAAATTCCATATGTAAAAATATGATTTAAGAAGGACTCCAGAAAAGATTCCAGGATATAAATAAACCAGGGGACTGCCACATGTACGAACAGCGATGGCAGACATTAGATCTATAGATCAAAATATAGGCTACAGCCAACCATTAAGTGTTTTATTTATAATGTAGATCTGCAAAATTGCAATCGTTACCATCTAATTTCTTGATTTAGTTTAACCAGTTCAACTAAAAAATGACAATTGATGTGAATACAAAAGAAAATTTCACTTCAGTCAGATGTGTGAAATAAGTCCAAGTTGAACATGAATATTGAGCTTGAAAAGATACACAAGCATAATGGGGTGGGGACCTGCATGCTGTATAAACAATTGATCTGAAGGGATGATTCTGGATTACTAAAAAATCATCTGGAATAAAGTGATGAATGTCCATGCAGTGTATGACTACTAATCCATAGTGGAGTAACTACAGGTTGGCAAATATCAGAGGCCAAGAGGTCTACAGCTTTAGAATGTAAACATATATTTCTGCAAAACTTACAGTAATTACATAAAATAATTAAAAAATATGTAGATGTTACAAGTAGTCTAGAATATCTGGAATAATATTTTGCTAAACATTTGTTCGATAGAAAGTAGTAACCGTTCTTCTTAATTCATTGATCAATTTGGGCATTAAAAGCCAAAAACTTAGTTAATATTCCATTTTTTTTTTTTCTAACTTAACACAAATATTTCAGTCAAATATATAATAAGAACCTATACAAAATAATCATTTTTAACTGATTTAATTTGAAAAAAGTTATTTTAAGACTTTTTAAAATTCTGATTTGCAATAAAGTTTGATAACTGTAAATTGGCAATTTCATAATTCTTAACATACATTAACACCGCTTTGTATTGGTAGTCTTGCCATGCATGGTATTGTTTAGTTTACAATCGGTAACTTAGTTCCCCAAATCTGTTCTCTGGAGAGCTTTATTTTAACCTTACAATAAACCAGTGTTGACACTTTTAGGTTAATACATATATGCTCTAATAATGTTGTGTACTTCATTTGAAAACAAATCATAGAAAAATAAAATTTGGATATAATATATGAGAAAGACTTGGGTTTTTCCTGTCAACTGACCAGTCTCGGTTTTTAGAGGTCGCGACTGTTCATGTAGTACAGTGAAAATGGGCAATTTGAGAAAATTAACCTACAAGAACCATGGAAAGGAATGAATACCGAGAATTTTTTTTTGGCTGTTTATAAGAAAAGATTACAAACATCCTTTGGCTCCAGTTATATACAACTATGGTTAGCTGGTGATTTAACAAGAATTATTTACAGGTATGAGCATTTTTCAATCACAGGTAAGTTGCTTTTGTAAAGTTAATAGTTATAAAAATTATTTCTGCCAGTATGTAAGAAATCTTGAAACAATCTTGTTATTTTGGAACTATTTAGCTATTGGGGTTTTTTTTTTTTTTTTTTTAAATTAAAAGAAATGGTACATTTATGAAGAATTTTCCATAAAGTGAAATGTGCAGTAATTACTGTATATATAACTATAATTTTATTCGTTAAAATTCAATTATACAGCAAAATTTAAAATAAAATACAATCACAGTATGATCAAAAATCAAAGTATTTATATGGCAATATACCATTACATGTTAAATTTTTAATTTTAAATCAATACACAACTATATGAGTTAACTTAAGATCGATTCAAGTATTTTCTGTAAAATCTATATCAAAAATTTTAACAATTGAAAAAAAAACCTTATTCCAAATGTCAAAAGTAAAAGGCGATAAAAAATTTATTTTCAAAAGTAATTTGGTTTTTCAGAGCTCTAAAATATCCAATATTAAAGTATAACTTGTTTTCAAAGAGGAAGAGATTCCTTATTTTCCAAATTGTTAAGAAGAAAAAAAGTGATCTTGATTAATATATTATTATTTATGTAATCACAAATTGAGCTAAGATAAGATTAGTAAAGTTTCTAAAATATCTTAATGGATTAAATGTTTCACATTCAAAAAGAAATAAAACAAGAAATATTCTTAGTATGTTTATTCAAGATAGACTTGACCTGTATTGATGCATTTAGTAATTTAAAGGCAAAATCGATCGACCCAGGTTTAGCATAATTGTCGATCAGATTTTTAAGAATCCAATGCACATAGTGTCCAGGGTTCTTATTGGTATATTCTTTGTAATTGTGGTCCCTCAATATTCTATAAGTAATAGTAGATCTGTCAAGTATATACAAGTCATATCAGCTATCAATGATGTTCATTCAATCTCTTGAATAGCGGCATTAAAATTAAAGGTGGAGGGGTGTCTGTAGGTTCTACATTATATAGCCCAGGCCAGAGATAAATAAGAATTTTACAAATGCATTAAATCTAATAGATGCAAATAGTAAACCAAGATTTTTAAGATCTAAACCACCCAAATTTCTTGGATGACATTTTTTCAACAGATATTAAACTTATTTTACCCTTCCATAAAAAAAATTAGTACAGTAACTATAGAGTAGATTGATGTTATATATACACACACACACACACAGTATAGGCTACAGTATTTATATTAATATGAGGTGTATAATAGTTAAACAATTGAAAAATATGTTTATTACTATTTTTAATGAGAATGATATAAATTTATCTTTTAAGGAATTTAAAATATATTTAATTTTTTCATATATTTCAGTTTCAATTTTATCTGCCTTTTTTTTTATAAAATGGATAATAGGCTATAAACCAAGAAATTTATTAGGTAGCTTATTTGAAAATCCTTCTACAATAGAATTGTCGTAAGGTTTAAATGCAAATGATTTATTTCTGTTAATTATTGCACCAGACATTTTAACAAACTCTTCCATTAGTTCATTCACAAGCATAATTTATAAACATATCATTACAAATTAAATTAGACAAGTCGTCTAAATAAGAAATTACCTGAAAACTTTGTCGAAAGGAATTGGAAAAATTTCCCATATTGTTTTCCAAATTGTTAACTAATTCATTGATATAAATGTTGAATTGACCTTTTACTGAAAAAATAAAATTATTAATTTTATCTATTTCTGTATCATTAAATTTATTAAGTATATTTGCAAATATCTTGAATTCTGTGTTTTCAATACTTATTGGTCTCATTTTTTAAATAAGTTATCACCAATTAAACAATTGCCACTTCCTTTATTAATTAAAAATAAGTATTTGCATTTAGATTTCTATTGGTACAATCCTTATTAATTAGATTATTGAATAAGTAATGTAACAAAGGAATCGTGTTGAAATATTTTATAAAAGTCAACATTAAGACCGGCAGGACCAGGAGGTAAGTTGCCATTTAAAGATGAAGCCATTTTGTTGTCTTCATTATCTATTTTATAATTATTTATTAAGGATTTGTCTATTTCGAAGGAATTAAGTTTCTTCCTAATTGGTCTCAATAATATTTTTAGCATAAATGATCTCAGCTATGGCATTACCTTCATAAATTTTATTCATAGATAAAATCACTTTTGGGCAGCCATGTTTTTTCCTTCTGAAAAATCTA
>PXIH01S0006574.1:2499-21513 GCA_003024985.2 Euperipatoides rowelli | reverse complement strand
TTTTGTGCTAGCTCAATTCAATTTCGATTTTTTGTCTATAATCGAAAATCACTCAAGACTACTAAAGTAATGTATAAACAATGGTTTCACTGTGTCTAGTGCATTTTTATTTTTTATAAATTATGTCCCTGTTTACATGGAATAGACCATAAGTAGTTCTCATATTTAGTATCCGTTTGTTTCCATTAAAATAATCTACAGTAGTTTTATCAATATTTGCAAAAATAAAATATAGCCTATATACTGAATTTAATTTGAAAACAGTTGGATATGTTTACCTTCTCTTTATAATGTGTTGATAAAGGTCTTCTATTTTGTTATGTAAAATCATTCATTGCTGTTATTTCCTCTCAAATCAAATTCTCCATTTCGTTACCGTTTCCTCACTTCCGTGACCTATCCATTTATTTAAATATTTTTTTTAAAGAAAAATACATTTTAATGATCAGGACCACTACTTGAGCAATGGATGTATATACAGTATTGAAATATAACTTATAAAAAAAATTAGGTTGAAATAAAATATTTTCAAATTAAAAAATTTTAAAATCAAATCTTCCCTTTTTTGGAGAATGACCCATAATCATTATTTCTTATCACTCACTCATTCATATCACTATAAGTTACAAAATTTTCTCTCTTCTAAACCGATCCTAACCCTCCCATTAGACTGATTTTTTCATCTATCCATTCAATCAATATAGCATATTTTGTAGCTAGTCAGAACCTGGTGTTAAGCCTCTTAAAATTTTCTCGAAATAAAATCCAAAATAATTTTATTTAACAGTAGAAATTATAAATTCTAAAAAAATATGCAGATAAATGAGAACTGTTTATTTTTATTTAAGTCAAGCTTATCATTTATTGATGCAATTTAAAGACAGGCATATTGTGAGCTTTGTTTATATTGATAACTTTTGTGATGTTTTGAGAAAGACAGCAATATCAATTGACCAGTAAACAATCAATGAAATTACAGTATGTTCCACAACTGCTTACTAAATCATATAGCATAGGCCTATATATACTGTAAATACAACAAGTAATTTTAGGTGAACAATGCAATAGATGCCCAAGGCAAAAAGTCTAAATGGAATGAAAAACCTAAATTTTGTTAAAAATATATCCCGGGTCATGTTCTTTCCTTAAATCCTAAAACTCTATATTTTTTTCCTTGTCAAACTTTAGCAGGAGTCTAGGCTAATTAGATTTTACTGTATCAATGAAAAGAAATGCAGTAGGCTATTAACCTATTATGCAAATAGTTATTTTGACACTTTTAAATAATTTTTTTTTTTTTTAAATTATAATTTTATTTGTGTAGCCTAAGTCATGTAGCTTTTACATTTGAATTATAAATCACATAGATAAACAGTGGTCTATGTTAGTTAAATAATTCATTGCTTTTAAGATAGGCTATATGGTCTATATTTGAAAGAATAAACAATATTTAGTGCTATTAAGTTTTGAGGAAAATTGTTACACCAGGAAATGGATCTGTTATTGTTTTTCTGATTAATTAGCGCAGATTTTATCTTTAATTTTAAACTGTGTCTTCTAAGTGCTGTTAGTGTTTATACAATAAGATTCAATATCCATGCATTGAAAATGAACTAACATAATCACTATTCTCTGTTTTGGAATGAGCATATCAAGGCATTTATAAGTTCTTTCATGCTAGGGTTTATATGAGAGCCTATTGATTTGGTATGTCTTCTAAAAGGTTCTGTTTAGTTGTTCTCGATCTTTTGCAAATGGGATGCTATATGCTGCAGAGCAGCAGTCTCTTTGTGGAGGAATGTACTGTATATACTGTACGAGTTGGTTTTATTATTACCATGCCCCCAATTCATTTTTTTTTTATTATATGTAGACTAGTTGATGAGCTGCTAGAAGTTTTGTCAGTCATCGATAATGACTCCCAGATCTTTGTGTTTGAATACTTTTCAATGTGTTTTATTTAAAGTGTAATTGTGGTTAAAATTGTGTCTGTTTCCAATTCACATCGTAAATTTTTTTTTGCAAAATATCTACTGTAGATTAGAATTAGTATAGATTTGTCATTAAAGACATAATTCTTACAAATTTGATATAAATGTTAGGTAACAACTTTAGAACTAAAATGAAATGAATCAAAATAAGGATAATTTCAGAATTGTTGTAGCCTATATTTTTGTAATTTATCAATTTTTGAATTAATTTAAAATCCATAGCAGCTTAGTGGTGGTATTCTACATTAGGGCAAATCCTTTTATAAAATTGATGTAGGTCTATATAATGTGCATAGCCTATATGATTAATTTTAACTTGATTTAACATCTTTTAAGTTCTTTTACCTTTGATTGGGAGACATCTTTTTACATTAATTCTTATTAAATTTCTGGCCAAACTTGTGTCCGACTCCGGTGGATAAAACCAAGTTGTTTATGCAATTTTTTTTTATTGAAACCTCTATTAGTAGCCCTACCAATATAGCCTACAGTATACTTTAAATGTTGCCTTTATGATGATTATAGAATTGTATAGTAGTTAACAATGAATGCAGTACGGTACTATAACAATACTTTATCTGTACTGCTACACATAGTGGTTAAGGATTTGGTATGAGAGTGTAAATAGTGGTTTAAAACAAAACAAACTTTATTATTTGTAATGTCCATTGTATTATAATATCAACAATGCTAAAATTATTTATATTTACTTTATGAATGAGTAAATGCAACATGCAGACACATTCAGAAATTAAATTAAATGGTAACTTTTTTTTTTGTGTGTGTGTAGGTAGTAATCTATATTATGTCTAGATAGGTCTCTAGGATGTTTTATCTTTAGTTATATTTAACATATAGGCTAATTGTTCTCATTTACTGTTTATTGCATTCAATTGGTTTAATTTACTTGATTGTTCTTTATTGTATAACAATTTAATCCAGAGATTTTTTCAAAACTTTTAAGTGGTCTTGTACCCGTTGTTTATTTAAATAAAATAAATAGGCTAACCTTGTTAAATACTCCATAACTACTTTGGTGATTATCCAAGTCATTAGAAATTCAAAAATGAGGATCACACAAGACAGAAAACATTAAAGATAAATTACTCTACATGATGGATATTTATATTTATAATGTAGCTATAGGCCTTAGTAATTATTTAATTATTAGTAAGATCTTGTGGGCTACATCAAGGAATTAACAAGTTAACAAAATATATCAAAATATAGAGGATTTTATTTTTCTTCAAGAGGGTGCATAACAAAATTAAAATGATCAATACAAGACGGAATGATCCTATCTCCTTTGCTAATTATGGCAAAATACTGTACAGTATAATCCATCTGAATGAATTGTTTTGCAGTGATGACTTTAATCATGCTCTTTTAGTAATAACCAGATAAACATATACCCTGCATATGATAATTCCCAACTTATTCTTAATTTGTTATTATACGAACAAAACTGTAATTGGTCTTAAGACCATTGTTTGAGCAATAAATAAATATCAGAAACACTTGGTAGGAGTAGGTTACAGCATGCTTACCAAACAGCAAGCCTCAATTCAATACTTGCAAGTTAAAAATAAAAAAAGGTAGCAATGGACATTCTAATGCAAAAGTTTTTTCGAGTATTGTTACGATACAAAAGTATGGATTGCACAATGGATTATAGTGTTTCAGTTGGAACATTTCATTATAGTCCTGTAATTAGCCTACTGTAGGTGAATATATCATGTACTATATAATAAGATATCAAATTCTTCAAGGCATAGTCATAACGAGTAAAAAGCTAAAATTTAGAGAATTGAAACCGCACTTTGAAATCTTAATAAGGGAAGGGGGGAATCCCAATTAATTATTTAGGCTAATTTAAAATAAAATGAATCTTAAAAAAAAATAACGTGTCATTTTTTTTAATTGTAGTTTGTAGACTACCAGTAATGCTTATTATTTTTGGTACTGTAATGACTGGTATTTCTAATTACTGTAGCCTATATATTGTATTTTGATATGTTTAATCTGTTTTGTTTATATTTTGATGCCTTGTTTGATTTATTTGTGTTTTTACATTGTTTTACTGTATTATTATTATTATTGTTGGTTTATTATCAAACAAATATTACATTAAATTTATAAAGATGCCAAGTAGTTTAGATTAATCCTTAGCCCATTATTGGTTATAGGATTAATTACATGTACGTAAATTTAGATTGTTACAATTATTTTGCTGAATATATAAAAATAAATAAATTATTTAATTNGATGAAAATTATAATCTGTTATTTATAATCCTGATCATGTTTATTATAGGGGAGTTATTAAACCTGGAAGTTCTGATTTGTGGTAAATAATGCTTATTACTGTTCCTNGTTGTTCTGCCAGANAGGTGCCCCTGTCTGGGAGGAAGGAAACTAGGAAATGTTCGGAAAAAGCTAATAGCAAAAGATAATGTAAGGTCTTCTCTTCTTTGGGAAAGAGTTTGCAAATTTAATAGGTCGAGGGCGTTGTTGTAACTTGTGTATTGATGTTTCAGAATTATTTTTAGAGATCGTCGCTGTATGGATTCTAACCGAGATGATTGATGTTTGGTTATTGAGGGCGACCAGACTGGGGCGCAATACTCCAGAATGGTTCCGATATACAGTAGCTGATATAGGTAACTGTTAAAGTTTTATTGCACGCACCGAGTCTTTTGAGCTTATAAAGGATAAACAGTCTCTTGTTTGATTTCATGATTATATTGTTAATATGTACGTCCCATTTGAGATTGTTCTACTGTAAGCTAAATATTTTTATTACTCAATTATTGGATTTTTAAATTCTTTAGTAACCTGTATGCTTCTAATAAATTGTAAAAGCTTCTGCTTACTCAATATTTAATAAAATAAAATGTTAACATTATTTTAGCTATGACCATTTATACTATAATATACCTTAATCCTCTCCAATTATTGTGAGGTGGTGAAATTCAATTACTGCTATCATTTGACGTGTAAAGGCAAGGAAAAATGTATGTTTTTATTATTTTAAATTTTTTTTTCTTAAAAATATAAATTTTTGAAAAAAAAAAAAGAAAATAATATGCATTGGATACTGTATACAGTTTTAGTGGCTCAGAACCAGAAGCGCCTAATTCAACAACTTCCTGATTTTGGGATAGTTGCATTTAAAGTTGATAGGTGTTCATAAATCGGCAATTTTTTTTTTTTTTTTTTTGCCTTCATATACTGTATGATTAATCTCTGCAATAGGTTAAAAATCGATTTTTTAATTACAGTGGTATATTTAGCTCATATTGGCATATATTGTTGTATAGGCACTTCTGGCTTAAACATACAGTATATGTATACCAAGTAATAAACATTGGGGCTTTACTGTAAACTGTAAGCACATAGTACTGTTTAATTAGTACCGTACAGTGTTTATACAGTAAGCCTACATTATGTATAGTATATGTGAACAGGGTTTTAGCTATCACAAGCATTTTAGTTTTAAAAATGGTTAAAAAAAATTGAATTTTGTAATTAAGGCCCACTTAGTCGACATGTTATTTATATTTTTTTCAATATCAATTTAATGAAAATTTCCTTATTAAAATTGATTTGCTATAGCGATTACATTTTTTCCAAAGTTTATCATTAGCCTGGGCCTAGTCAAATAGCTACTGTAATATCTTTTTCTCAGCTTTAAATCATTGTATGTGTATAAATATATAGTAGCCTATATANTTTGTGTATATACTGTAAATATGCAGCACAGAATACTGTATGTGTATATACAATATATACCGTACAGTATAAATATACTGTAACGCGGCCTACATTGTGTAAAAATACTGTACATACAGTATAGTTTATCATGCATATATTACAATACAGTATACCTGTACAGCAAAAAGTCTTACATTGTAGATGTAGACCTCTATAAGGCCAAATTATCCTTTTTACAATAATTAAAAAAAAACTTTCTGTACACCTAGGCCTATCTACAGAATCCAATGTGAAAGCAATATATTTAAAAAAAACATCCTACTATTACGGTCAAAAAATAAGCACTTTTAAAATTATTACGTAAGATACCGTACTATATATAAATTTATAAACAAATAAATACAGTATAATTAGGATCATCTTAAACGTTCCATTTTTTTTAAAAAAAAAAAAAGAATAACAACCCTACTTGGAAGCAAATTCCTCTTTTTCAAGTCTTGCGTTTAATTCCACGGTATCACAGCCACATCAATGGTCCCAATAGTCAAAGACTCTTGTCAATTACCTCAGCATACACACGTGGATGGGGATGCATGTAAATAAAAACTAAGCATGTGTGTATTTTTGACTTGTGCATGTTCCACACAATGCCACCCTGTCACAGTTGTTCAGCTACCTCTCCTGAAAAACAAGCTAACCTGTTTTCTTTGTAAAGACTCAACATTCACGACTGCACAGCAGACAGCCCCTAACAGAATGCTGCAGGAGCAGAGGTCAGTGCTGTGACTTTACCGAGTAATGTTCCCAGTTAGATTTTAATTCTAACCATTAATCAGATTTTCTAAAAGTTCAAAATAATCCCTGGCTATTTTTTTGGGGGGAGGGAGGGGGGGGGGGCATACAAATTTTGAAAATTATTTTTACAAAAACATTCATATCTATGAGATGATTAAAAAAAAATTGCCAGTTAAAAAATGTTTTCAAAACGGATTTTAATTCGGAATTTTTTTTTTTTTAATATTACTTCGGAAATTTTTTTTTTATCAAAGATAAACGTAAACATTTGTACATTAACAGTAAAACGTAAAAATTTACAAACAAGCTAATAATTATGAAATAGTATGCAGTATATAGGCTAATAATAATTTTTTACACAAATGAAAATAATGCATTGTATTTTGTATACAGTATAATTTTTTGGATGTTTAAGCATTTGGCTTCATCATGCTGGAAGAGAGGGAGGTGGAAGAGGATGGAAAGAAGTGGGAAATACCTGTGTTTTATTTATGTTTGTAAAATTATGTAAAATATAAAATTTGTATTTAACAGTCTAAAGGGATTTAAAAGCTTATTTTCCCCTCTTTCTGTCCATACTTAACCTAACTTAAATAAATAAAATTCTATTCTAAAAAATAAATACAGTAACAAAATTAAAAATACAGTATGTACTTTCTTAGTAATCTAATTTTTAAAAAAATAAATAACTTTTTAATTCTAAACGTCTTTCGAAAACGCAGTGGGTTTCCCTTTAATAATAATTTTAATTAAAACTTTAGAGAGAAAATTAGTCTGTGGTGGTAGAGATCGACTAAATTATATTTTAAACAAGGTAAAAAATAGTTTAATCCTACTAGCTAGTTACGGTTGATTAAAATTGATATAAAGAGAGAGAATACAAGGAAAGAAAAAAAGTCTGCAAAAACAAATCCTCCCTACAAGGCTCTGCCTTATACTTATATGGTTAAATAAATAAATAATTTAATAATAATGTTGAATTATGGCGTTAATATAGTTTATTTTTCAAGTTAAAAAAAAAAAGTTTCATCCTCATCCTCCTTTCTTAAACTTTGAATTGCAATAAAAGAATGGTGCTTGTCCAAGATTAGCCTAGTCAAAGTGCAGCCAAACCAATAGTAAAAGATTGTGTAGAGTAGCACTGTGGCGTGCTGTCAAGTGGAAACTTCAATACAATACCACGTGGTCATTTTCCCTTGTTTTATCCGAACATTTAATTTTATACACTCAAAATTATTATTTTTTTTTGTAATTTTAGTGTTAACTTTGGACCTAAATCCAATATTAAAATAAAAAATAAATATTTTGGGAGAGTATTCTTTTACAACTTCACGTGGTTGTCCTAAACAAAGCCGACTTCCTGAAATCGATCAACAGGAACTGTAGAAGGGATTCCCTTTGGTAATAAATAGAAATCGTGACCACAAATAAACCAAAATAAAATGCTTGTTTATATAAATACCACGCTTTTTTACAACTCAATTTTCAACGAAAACAAACAGATAATTGTATTTAAAATAGGCTACTAGCTAAAGTACACCGTTTTGTTTCATTAACACAAGAATTTTTCTAGTAAAAAAAATATATAGTATAAACAATTTTTTGCCCTTATAGATTTTTGACAGCTGTTTTCCCGAAATAAAAGATGGATGGTATTGTGTTTATGAAAATATACAAATCTGAAAGTGTAAACAAAAAGCTCTCAGCTACTAAAGCTTTATTTATTTCACTATTTTTATACTCATCAAATTTAAATTTAAACCTTTATTATTTATTCAATGTATGAAAGTAGTTTACAATCTTTATTTTTAAGATTGTGTGTTTTAAATTTTTCTCGTGTCTTATTTTTTAGTCATGGCAGTTTCTATTTTTAAAGGAATGATATAAACAAAAGAAACAAACTAAGCATGCTCTACTTACCCTAATGGGCCCCGTCTGAGATGTATTCATTCCTGGATGCCCCATCTGTTGATGCGGGGAATGGGGAGCAGCAGTATTAACTAAACCCATATTTCCATGAGCCATGTTCATGTTGGCTGTCACATTAACAGGAACATTCCTAGAATTCGTTCCTGTGCTACTCATGGACATTAGAGGTCCGTTTACCATTGGATTTGATAGCGACGATTGCATACTATTGGCAGTTACATTGCTATTTAAAAGATTAGCAGAGTTCATAGGAGATTTTGTATTTAAATTTATACTATTTGCAACAGAAACTGTTCCTGGAACAGGACTATTTGCTAAACTGTTCGCTATACTAGTGATCATTGATTCACTACTAATACTATGCGGTGTTGATGTTGGAGTTCCAGATTTACTAACCACCAGATTCGGTGGTGACGATAGACTATTAGACAGTGGGCTTTTTACACTGTTCATATTAGCTATACTAACACCAGGGCTAGGATTTTGATTAGGTCCATGATTTTGAGGACTGGTGTTAGAACTCACATTAGTATTTGCCATATTGAGGGCAGCATTCTTATTTTGCAGTAATTGAGAAAGCTGCTGATGTCTTGGGTTCGAATTTGTGGCATCCTGCGATTGATTTACATCCATCGCACCATTTGGCATTCCTTGACCCGGCTGAGAAGTAAGGGGAAACTGTGGCTGTTGATCAGGATTCCCTAGACCACCTGTTCCTATAAGTTCATCAGGCAGTTCAGTCTCCAAATCCAATAATTTGCCGAGAAATTCTGAAACAAACAAAACCAAAACAAATGAAAATTCTGAATTTCAAACAGCCACAAAATTGTTTACAAAAGCGCTATCTTATCCCAGATTGATAACTATTATAATTTAATGAAATTAATTTTATTTTAGTATGAAAATTATTTATTTTTTTACCAACATAAAAGTGTTAGTTTGATTTTGGCATCTCCGTCTAGCGAGCTGCTGAGAAAGAGCCTAGATTAACGTTAAACTCTATGAAAAATATGATGATGGATAAATACATTTCTCATCGGTTTTTGATCTCAGCTGCTTACAGCTAAATTTTAACACCTCAAAATAAAATAATAGAGAGCATGATTGTTATACTTACCAGCATTATCATTGGGGGTGAGCGTTGGAGACATTATTTTCTCAATTTTCGGCCGTTTACTCGGCGGCCCATCCACAAGATGGTCAGCCATGTTGTGCTTCCACAAATTTACTATACAGGCCGAGTCCTAACTTGTTGATCATAAATCCTTATTTTTTTCCCACAAAATCCGATAAAGTAACATCTTAATTTCTTGAAATTGATCCTCAAGGCACTAACCACGGCATTCAAGGCGAATAGATTACATTTTGAGCCTCCAAACGATCAAAATACATACCAATTTTGAAAGCACAAAACAATATTCCTGAAAGCGTTGGGCTATCGTCGTTGCGACAAAAATAGCCCAAGAAGGAAAGTTTTGTGCTAAATACCTTCCATAAGTATTTGTTGATCCCTTCCACACATGTAAATAATCTACGATCCCGTAATGGGCTAAAATCCTAGGCAGAAGATATAAAGTTTTCAGTGTCGAAATTGGGGAAAATGGCGGCTGTTGATGAAAAGTTTTTCTACGCTTGTCAGCGAAAACAACGAATACCTCCGAAGAAGAAATTTCTGTAGCGAAAGCTTATTATTCATAGGTTAAGCGCAGACATGTGACTCTATTAGTGCCTGGTGATTGGCTACTCTCTTGTAGGGTCGTATGAATCTTATTTTCTGACAATTCCGGAAAAATCCGAAGTCTGGATGACAGATGAATGATGGGATCTATTAAATACCCAGTCGGCTTTGCGAATGAGTTATAGTAAAAATCAGACTGGGGTACAATTTTTTTTTATTAATTTAAAAATTTCTGAGTTAGAAAAAATATGCCAATCTTTGCTATTTATCTTAATGGTTATTAGTTGAGTTTTTAATAAACCCATGTTAATTTATAGGCATTACCAGATAAACTATCGAAAACATTTTCTGCTCTGAAAGTTTGTGTAACCCGGCCCACTTTAAACATAAACGTAATGTTACCATTGGTATCTTTTCAGGTTTGAAAAGTAAATAATGTTGACTTTCACCTGAAAAGTAGGAAATAAACATTCACAATTATTAAATTTAATCTTTTTTTTTTTTTTTTTAGCCAAACACAAGTTTTTTTTTTTCACTATTCTGCAATTTTTTGTAAATTATTCCTTCACTTTCAAGATAAAACTCGGAGATCCAGTATTTAAATTGGAATTTTCAGCTATTGCATCTGCTACAAAATTTATGGCTAATTTCTTAATTACTCTATTTTTTTTTTAATTCTTTAGTTTAAATAAAAAGTAAATTTGATGCCCTAATCAGTGTCCTGAAAATCATCTACTGTTTGCCTGGCTTCTATTTATTTGAATGAATATTAAACAACGTCCTTATTGAACTTGGTATATTTTATTTTGAAAATTCACAGAATAATGTTTACATGAATGAATAGGCTTACAGTGCATATTGAAATCTTGCAATACATTGTAATTTCACTTTTCTTGTTTTTACTTTGGTCTTATTTATTAGTAATATTGGCCTAATAGGCTAATAAAACATTGTTTGTTTTTACAGTGAAAACTAAGAGATTTAGCATATGTGCTAAATTATTTGATTTTGATTTTGTCTTAATTAACTATTTCTTTATTATGTCTGCCCATCCAAGTCATTGCTGATTAAAATTAATTGACCAGCTTGGGCCTATGTTTAAAACGTTAAAACGTAAATCTTTCTTTTTTTTTTTACTTTATTAAAATTTTAAATCTAAGAAAGCTATATTTCTTGTTATAAAAAGGAAGTATTGCTAGCAATATGTAATCTCTCTAAAAAAAAAAAATGTGTTTAGATGAACTCTGTCAAATTAATTTTCATAAAATTATTATTAGGCCTATAAACGTTATAAAATGGGTGTAAATACTGTTACGATAAAAGGAGCCTTTTGGAAATATTCTTACATTCTCTTTTCTTAATTAAACAGTTTCGGTTTTAAAAAAAAAATAGTTTTGTGTTTTAATTGATGATAAATTATATCCTATAGGCTATATTTAATAATTCAGTAACTATTTGTTTCTTACAGCATGAACAATATTAAAATTTTAGTTTAGGGTCCTGATTGAAGCAAAATATTTGTTTATGTGATGAGTTGCCTGGGTGCAGCACCTGCCGGAGTTACTGTACTGTTTTAATTTCAATTTTTATAAAATATAATAAAAATTGTTTAGAGTTATAAATTATTGAAGAAGATTTTATGGGATCAAGAGGATAGGTGACAATCACAAAAGGCCAATTTTAAATATGAATAATGGTCATTAATTAATAGATGGCGTAAGTCAAGGAATCCTCCACCATAATCCTGATAAAATTCTTTTTGGTTTTAGACATCATAGGAAGACATATTATTGAAATATTATTGACTGAAGATCTAAAACAAAGATTAAATGAAATAAAATGGAATCTATGAAAATAAAATATTTGCACAACCATGTGCAAAGATGTTTGGCTATCAACAACTGTTTGTCTTGGACAATATAACAAATTTCACTATAGTCAAATTTCCTACCATAAATTATTCCATTAACCAGATAAAGAGATACGATTTTAATTGTTTGGAATGTTTAGTATAATCTTATCTAATTGAAAATGAGCTGCTTTTAATTCTAGATTAAGACCAAGGCATAGCCTATAGGCCTACATACCACAGTAAAATTCAATCCAATATAATAAATTTGAGACATGAATTCTTTTTGGTCTTTCTACACCTATCCCAAGAAACATTTAGCCTATAACAATAATATTGTGGTATCCTTAGACACCAACCTAGCTAATTTATTTAGTAAATTGGATAAATTTCTTCCTCTTCCAAAGGCAGAGAATGATCCGAGTCAAAATCAACATATCGGAGTATTACTTTCAAGAACGTGGTATGCCTCAAGGCTCTGTGCTTGCAGGCACTCTTCAACATTCTGATGTCAGATATTAATAAAAATCTTATATCCCATTGTCTATCATTTGCTGACATTAAAATTTATCATGAAGTAACTAATAGGCTACTGATGATTATAATAGGCCTACTCCAAAATGATCTAGACAAAATAAATCAATGGGCCTCTAGAAATAAACTTCAAATCAATAAATTAAAAAGTGTATATATGGAATTTGGTATTTTTAGAATCTTACTCTTGATACCTCTCCTCTTATAAAAGTCGAATCACAAAAAGACCTAGGAATTTGGTTTGATGAAGACCTCTCATTTAAAACACACAACATATAGGCCTAAGTTATAAGAAACAAAATTGGAACTAAATTTGCAATTATAAATGCATTTGAATTTTTGACTCCTAAACTTTTCTCAGTTTTCTGTGACCTCTACTCCTATTTAATACAACCTCACATAGACTATTGCTCTTCTAATTACATTATAAAACTAACAAAAATCTTTACTTGAAAGTCAATTCAGAGCCATGACAAATAAGATTGTGGGATTTAAAATTGCAGTTATTTTGATCGCAAAAATTCAATAAAAGTTTGCTCCCCGTCTCAACATATATTAATAAATGACCTAATATTCATGTTCATTTACATCTATGCAAATGGTGAAAATGGAATTTTTAAATTTGGTACGTATATATACTCATCTACCCATAATAATGGTCTAAAACTGCAATTTAATTTCTGTCGAATTGACTTAGAAAAATTTGCCATTTCGAACTGATCTATTCACTGGTGGAATGATCTCCCTTCTGAAGTTGTTGACGCTAAATCCTTCTATAGCTTAAAAAAAAATATGATACTCTTTCTCAAATCTTCAGCATTTTTTCAACAAATGGCTTTTTAACTATTCTGTTGTATTTTCTTAATTCAATATCTATCTTGTTTGTTTTTTTGGTCAATTATCTATTATTGTCATCTTTTATATCTGTATATTGTTGATGTTTCATTACATACTTGTTACATATTTTGTTTCATACCATCTATAAGTTTGTTCAATCGTACTGTATGTACTAATTATTTATTTATTTATTTTTACATGTATATAAATTACTATTTAAAAGTCCTTGACTTGTATAAATAAATTCTAAATCTGGATTTGTTCTTAAATAACTAAATTTTACAATGAAATGATTGAGCCATTTCAGTCCCATGAGCGTTTTCATAAGTGAAAGGTCGATTGCGGATTTGCTCAGTGCTATACCTAATGAATTTGGTATAAGTTTGATTATTTGCTTGTTTATGATTATGTTTCTTCAATGGTATATATGCAGTTGGTCATGTTTAATAATTTATATTTATACTAAATATTTTAAAATAGAAACTTTCATAGTTATAAATATAAAAAGTGAATTTTCTAGCACCAGTGGAGTTTTGAGGCTTCACGTTGCATTTCAGGCTTGTGGTGTAGACGTCATATTATAAACGTTTGTGTGTTGGCTTATTTCATATTTCTATTTAACATGGCCTATAATCCTGCGACTACAAATTTTAAAGAAATGCTTATGGATAATCTCAACAAGTATTCATTTATGGTTTCTGAGCTGGCTACTGTATTTGTTGTGGCGAATAGCGACTTTCAAACAAGACCAATGGTGGATGGGAAATTCATAGACTTAGTTAATACTTTGCAGATCTTGGACAGCTTAATGGAACTTTCTCCTCTGGAGTTTCCTGCCTACAAATATATATGCTTCTCAAATGCCAAAGACAAGGCTACCTTTGTCAGCGAATGTTCTGTCTTTGAGGACTTGCATGTATTTATGGCTGATTCGATGGTGAACGAAAGAATAGTAAAATTTTCAATTACCTGGATGCCATTGTATATTCTCGAGACTCAGCTAATTTACTAAGTCCATATGGAGAGATTCAAACCTTTAAGCCAACCATTAAAAAGATAAATGACACTATATCTTACCAAACTAGTCCAGCCTATGTCTCATTCAAAATGGAGGAAATTTCATGAGCAACTATCATGAATGGCTAAACATGGCACAGAGGAAAAAAAGTATGTTTTTGCTGCCAGAGCGACTCCCATGCCATCAGAGATTGCTGAGTCAGATGGTGCTAATTCTGTGGAAAGTTCTCTTTAATTGGACCCTTTGTAGCACCTCATATTCTAACGCCGTGAAATCTATGGTGAAAGGATCATTGGTACCCGTAACTCAAGTTGGTTCTATGAAAAAGATGGCTAAGGATCTTAGACCTGCAACACTGCCTAGCAAAAGTTTGCCTGAAAGTGTGTGTACGCTTGAACCTGCCTTGGGCCAGGATTTTATTGGGGAGAATGAATTTTAAGAAAGCTGNTAATAGTGACTTTTCTCAGGATATTTTGTCGAATGCAATTCTGGTCTCCAAGCTGAATTTAGAAATGATGGAATTTCAATCTTCAATGGTTAAAAATATTGCAACATCAATTGATGATAAACCAAGTAAAAAGCCAAAATTGAAAGAAGTGAATCATGGCCCTATTGAATCTTAGTAAGTTTTGTAAGCCAGTGCTTGTTAGCTTGGCTGTTTTTTTTCTTATTGTATATACTGTACATGCCTTAAAGTTATGGATGAGGCCCTATACAGGTGATGTAACATTTATTTTTCTTTCAGTTACTATTTTTGTTTTACACTCTCGATGTTTGCATAATATGATAAATTCTGGTACTCATCTACATTATTTGAGGGCTCATATACAGTATCTTGATGAAGCTATGTTTTTGGTATTACCTTATTGATCATATGAGGTTAATTCTTGTCAATCTGATTATATATTTGAATTCTTTAGCTAATCTGACAGCTTGTTATACACATTGTTTTTTTTTTCATATGTCATACAGGTTTCTTAATGGTTTACTAATGATGGGAGGGAGGGGGGTGGCTAGTAATATTTTTTATGAATCTTAATCAAAACTTTATAAAAACTTGTAGTTTCAATATCCAAGATTTGAAGTTTAAAAAAGAAAAAAAAGATTTGCTTAATATTTAATTAAAGCGGGACATAGATATCAATTTATTTCAAGAAGAACTAAAAAAAGGTGCTAATAACAATCTGACCATGTTTAGTGGACACTATCATATGTTTACAGCTTTAGTTAACTCTGCAAAAAAAGGAGTTATGATTTTTATTACTAAATCTCTAGCTTTTCAGGATCTTAAAATTATAATTTCAGACGAGTAGATATAATTTGAGGGTTCCAGCTCATTTCTGGTTCCGGTATGTCGTACTTCCGGTTTGTATCTAGGTCAAGGTCATTCAAAATCCAAGATGGCCGACTTCCGGTTCATGTTTTGACTAGGTTTAAGGGGGTTTTAAGATGAAATGATGTCATATGATGCTATATTATAATGTATTATGAGTAATATATGTCCCATAACAATTGTAAAATCTAAGATGGCTGACTTCCGGTTTCTGATCTGGAATTGTCAAGGCCAAGGATGACATCACTTCCGGTTCCTGAGCTGGTATTTTCAAGGTCAAGGATGATGTCACTTCCTGAGCTGAAATTTTATTTTCTGGTTCACTCAACCGGCAAGGTCAAGGTCACTCTCTATTAACCNGCACTTCCAGTTTAGGTTCTGGCTCACCTTCCCATCATGCAAAATCCAAGATGGCAGACCGGAAGTGCACAGAAATGTGCGTGAGTGACAAAAAAATTAAAAAAAAAAAATTTTTCATGTTAATTGTATAACCCGTTAATTTATTAAAAATGGTGGAAGGGCACATTACCCATCATGCAAAAAATCAAAGATGGCCACCAAAAAAAAATTTTTCATGAAAATTTTACTAAGTCCTTAATTATTCAAAATGGCCACCAAATATTTTTTTTCATAAAATTGACATTTTCACAATTTTATAATTTATTCAAAATGGCGGTTAAAGCCCCTCAAGTACTTTTAAGATAGGGTTTGAAGTCCTATCTCATTAGCATATTTAAAATCTTCAAAACTGAGTTGACAAGAAGATGTGAAGGATTCAGAGTGGCTTCCGGTGAAAAAGGCGGGAGCCAATCAAATTGCAGCTTAATTTTGATTGGCTAAAAAGTGCGGACCTTGAGAAGACATACACGAACCGCAGTGAAAGCTATGTTAATTTTTTAAGTGGGAAAGATGCTCATTGGCTAAGCTCTAAATGACGTTTCAATCTGAAGCTAGTGTATAAAAACCCCATTGGATAATGTTATGTCACTATTTCCCTCTACCAACGTAGACCCAGAACCATCTTGGAGTATTTTTTCCAAAGCCATTCACCGTATCTACAATGCAAGCAACAAAGATAGCACCAACTGCCGAAGCCCTGAAATCTTATGGACCTAATGCCATCAGTGTAATCAGAAGCACCAAAGCTTCCTGTTCTCCAGACAGAGAGGGCTGAACTGGAGCAGGAGATCACCGTGCAGTGTGAAGCCATAGTCAAAGCTGCTACGGAGAAGTACTGCCTGGAGAAGGCGTTGAACGTCAAGGAGAAAGAAACCGGTATGTAGTTTTTAAAAATATTTTCTAAGTCTTTTTTATTTTAGAAAATATCATCCATTATAAAGATGCCAGTGATAGAGGTGATAACCATCAAAAATGCTGCACCTCCACCATCCCCACCACAACCGGCAGCATCCCCCATCAAGTGCGGGTAATTCCTATGTGAGAATCCCATCATAGAGGGAATGGATTATTGCATAGACCCTACTCATTACTACGATGGCTTTGCTCAACCAATACCCAACTTATGTGACTTCGAGCTCACCCAATCACTCTCCTCGGATTCCTCTATTCTACTACCCACACTAGACTCCATCCTCTCAACACCACCACTTACCTCCACACCACCGGCATCCTCTACACCATCAAGTCAGGAAGAACTCCCTATCACCCCTGCTAATCAAATCATTCCTCGACTACTTCCAGAAAATATGAAAAGAAAATAATTTGTTTACAAATGCTATGATCAAAGCTGTAATCTCCCAGAGGTTGAGGGGATGTATTTTTGTGCAGAACACTACCCCTGCAACCAGTTGGGTCACCCAAAATTGTACAACGAATACTACGGTATTACAGCTTTGATCAAGAGGCAGTGAATATATGTTCCTCTACTGAAGAAGAGAAGGGGGAAGAAGAAGCCTACTCCCATCAAGTTTCATCCCATCCTCCCTAAACCATAAGACCATCATTTTTTCCTCTACATCACAACTAACCTGATTAATTCCTCAAACGAAACTGATTGGATAACTTACCAACATAGAACAACTCTACTAACCAATTAAAAGTAAGCAAGAACTTTTCAACCAATCATAGAAGAGATCACTCCTATATAAACTTTCAATTTTTTTTTAAATATATTATTTTACTGCTAGCTGTTTGAATATACTACAATGGTTACTTCAAATGATTTAGAAGCTACTTCAATCGAGATGGAATTTACAACAAGATTACCTTACTCGATGGCTTTCCTGCTTAAATGGTTTTGCGTAGCTCAAATCCTATGTATGTTAATAATATTATTAATGACTCTTATAAGGACTATGAATCCGTTAGATATGTCCACAGAAAACAGAACTATATAATATTAACCAATCAAATGGAAGGCGTGATGACATTGGTCAACTCTTCTTCAAGCAATTAGTCCATGATTGGTTCATATGACACATCCAATCAAAATGAGAGGTGATTGTTATATAAACTTTTAATTATTTCATTACATTATTTCCCGCTGATAGTTGAGCTACATGTTCTTATTTCACCGCTGTTTGAATTGTGTTTTATTCCAAATACTATTGAACTTTATTTTATTCCAACTATTATTGAAGCAACTAAGAGTTACTCCAAAAATGAATATTCAAACATTAATCAGAAAAGTGATGAAATTTTCCACATTATAATGCAGCGAGTTCCGTACTTGAAAATAAAATTTTATCACAACCCATGCATCATTATGTAGATATAGAAGGTGGACCTACCAATCATTAAGGCGACTGAATACCATTGTATCATGTACCACTTAATCAACCTGAACCTACCAATCATTACGCCGATCCACTACCGATCTATCCACCACCAGAGCAGATCAGCACCATTACCGAGTACAACCACACCACCTCCCGTTGAAAGTAATATTCCATTGGACTTTAATGAAATCCAAACATCACTCCATCTACTCATATCCAAAATGGGGAGAATTTATAATTTCAAGGACCAACTAACCTATAAATGTTATAACCATATTAAAAGTGTTTACGCTACAATGAAAGATTTCCAAAAGAAAATTGACTTCTCTTTAACAACGAACTCTATTAATCATTTTAATTTCATGCAGTATATCCACCAATGCATATATTTTGATTTAATGTTTATGTATAAAGAAAAGAAACCGAATGTAACTCCTGAAGAACTGAAATACAAATGTAAAAAAATATTATCTAAAAGACTTTTACAAGAGACTATTTTCATGTCTTTAAATGAAGCAGGACTTATTGCTAATGTTATCGAGATCGATAACTATGTAAATACCTATGGTGAAAATCCCCCATTGCATTCCATTTACTTT
>PXIH01S0006572.1:3782-14379 GCA_003024985.2 Euperipatoides rowelli | reverse complement strand
GCTGGACTATAGTCTGTTGTTGTCCATCATATTTGTATTTGAAAATTTGGTTGTGGTCATTTTCTTTCTTTCATTTTAAATCATTTTATAAAGATTTATTAGAAAAATGGCAGGCCTTTAAAACATATTAACTCATATTTTTTAGCAAAAAAAAAAAATCGTTTTTATCTTAATAATTTTAAACATCACTATTTATTATTAGAGAATTGGTTTTAACAAATACTCCTAGTAATGAGCAAAAGAAAAACAAAAAAAATTTCATTTTAAAATGGCTAAATTTGGTGATTAAATATTTACAATGCACTAAAAACTAATTTCAGTCATTTTGGTGATTTTTGCACTATGGATATTATTTCATTTGATTGTGAAACTCTACACTCTTAACAAGGTAATTAACCACTACCCTTCTAATTTGGTCACTTAAATTTTATACAGTATTGTCAATAGATTGGATTAGAGCTTCTTATAAAATTTCTCTTACTGATTTACTTTTATATTAGCTTTACTGTAATTAAAAATTTTATTATCTAGATTAAACTATGAGTATGCCACTACTGGAGATAATTATTCTTTAGATCTCTCTAGTTCAATAATCAAAAATAAAATGCCAAATAACAAAGTGCCATCTAGTGATGGCTTATATAACTAAACACAAAAACCTCACTTAATACTTAAAAAGCAATCATTTTTATTCACTAATTTTTCTCATATTTTTCAAACATTCTGATCTTCTATAATTACATAAGCATTTAATTTAAAGAGTAATGCTCATTTGATTTCAATAGACCAGCCACCTAATAGCCATCGTAGTTAGTAGCTTAGGCAGTGGTTCTCAACCGTTCTGTGGTCATGGCTTACTGGAAATAATAAATTCCGCAACCCACTTCCTGCTTATCCCCCATTGCTATTGAAATTGCTGATGAGATATTGTATATTTAATAAGGCTGTATAAGATCAAATTATTTAATATCTAAATACTGAATCACAGACTACAAAGTTTCACATATTAATTATCTGATATAAAACATTCAATAATAGATGTGTCTAAGGAAATGTGATGGATTGTGCAAAGAAAGTCGGCCAAATTGCTTTGTAATATATTACTGTCATTCATGGTTTGCCTGAGATTGTCTTTCCACCACCAGTGGGCTATGGCCCGCCTGTTGAGAACCGCTTTCTAAGGTATATAATGATTTTCTTTTATTATACTTACAAAAATAGTTAATTTGTCACTTAGTTTATACAATTTGCAATCATTTTATTAATTATTTTTATTATCACTTTTTTTCGTTCAGGTACGGAGCCATGAGCTTCCATTTGAATCTGAAAGTGTCGAGTCACAAGAAAGCTTAGAAGAAATACCATCTCTATGTAATGACAGGGTAGATCAGCAATCATCATCATCATCATCTGCACCTGTGATATACGACAACAAATCTCTGATTCTCCACACAGATCATAGGAATTATTTACACAATCAATCACCAATTAGAGATAATCTTTATGCGCAACAATCATTTAAAGATAATCTGTGTATGCAACAGTCATTAAAAGATAATGTATTTATTCACCAACCGTTAAAAGATAATATACACATTCAGCAGCCATTAAAAGATAATCTCATCCATCAACCGTTGAAAGATAATCTACCAATTCAACAACCTTTAAAGGATGATCAACTTATGCAGCAGCCGTTGAAGGAAAATATCCTATTAGAAGTTTTAAGAACACTGAAAGAAGATAAAAAACTGGATGCTGAAGATTACTTCTGTTTGAACATTGCTGCAACATTAAAACGGCTACCTCTTTTGGCTCGAGAACGAGCCAAATTAGAAATACAAAGGTTACTTTTAGACTTTCAGTTGCAAACATCCCATGAATAAACTATATTTTATAGCCCTCACAAAATATTGAAAATTTGCAATAATGAAATTCATATTTTTAAAAGACTGAATTCATCACAAACTTTATCATTTTTTTTTTTAAATTAAATTTTATTTTTAATATATAGGATTTATTCCAATTTTAAATACTATTGTACAGCCATAATTCAGATTTTATTATATGTTACTATTGATTAATGTAATTAAGCAATCACTGTGGCTAAACCAGAGGTTGGAACTTATAAAAAAAAAAAAACTATCGTAATGAGGTAATATTTTGGATAAATTAACATTGCTGATTTCAATACTAAATGTTAATTTAAAAGAATAGTACTTTCAACTGAATAAAATTATGATTCATGTTCCTAGATATCAAAAACTGTTTTTGACTGATGATAATCAAATTTTTTATCAGTTTTTGATTTTATAAAAAAAACAAATTACATTAAAATAAAGTGGGTTTCTGAACGATGAATTCCAGCTTCTTAACCTACCATATCAACTAACATGACCATTTCTACACCCTTTTGCTACATTTTATAAAACTTGATATAGCCTACAGTTTTTTTTTTAAAAAAAGGTGATTCTTTCAAAAGTACAATGGTTTGACATTATTAAAATAATTATAATTCTGTAAATTATAATTATTTTTTCTTTCGAAGTATTATAATTAGTTAAAATATTGAAGTAAGGAATTCGTTTGTAAAAGTTTTGATGTTATAGTGCTATTTTTTTTTTTTTTTTTGTGGCATTTGTAAAGTTTTTAATTGTTTATGTAAGTTTTATTTAATTGGTTATTGATTTTGTATTTTTTTTTTCTTCAGCGTTGTACTTAAGCGAATTATTATGTAATTCTAGGAATGACGAAAACTAATTAAGCTTATTCCATCCGTATTAAGCTGTGTTAGCAGAAATTATTTATTAATTTTTTTAAGTTGTAGCCTAAAATTGATAAATTTATTTATTTATTTATATCTTTAAACCATGGTAAATTAATAACAATGTATAATGTTTTACATCTGATACTACTGAATTCCTTTGCTATTTCATATTATTGCTTATTATTTATGTAGGTATTTTGTCTCAAAATTTGGCTATAAACTACAACAGTAATATGGTTTCTGAAAAATCCAAAGGTAGCCTATTCACTCCCTATAAATTAAATATTATTCCCGAAATCTTTTTATTTTATGAGACAAAAAAAAAGCCCATAATAACTTAATAAGTAGAATTTCTGCTAATGCTTCCACAATACTGTTCTATAGCTCTATGTATCATAGGCTCGAGCAAGGTCATGGGATCATATAATCGTATCCAACCATTTCATCCCCAAAACTTAATGGCATTTTTAGAGTAAATTTAGGTTAGTTAGTTTTTAAATGTATTCAAGGATGTAGGAACATATTTTTTATCATGGAGGTAAAGGGGAGGGGGGTTGTGTTGTTAATGTTATTTTTTTAATATGATATGAAGTAGCATTTATTTGTTGTTTTAATTACTTATTTAATACTTGTGTTTATATGCACAAGAGTGGATTCAAGATTTAATTTTGCCACCTGGGAAATAGGATATGCTTTATAGCCCACATCCAGGGGTGGGGGGATGCTTTTACCCTGTATTTTTTTAAAAAACTTTGTATGACATTTAAAACTGTTAACTAAGCATTCTATAAAATTTAAGCAACATTATAAAAAACATTTAGCTAAATTAATGATTTTTTAAAACCAGAATCTGGGAGAAAAAATATATACTGCACATACTGTATATTTATTAAATTGTTTCTTCTGTCATTCTTTTGCACCATCTATTGATATTTGTTATGGTTGCTATCACAAAAGGAAAAATAGCTATGCTTTCCCGTTATTACATTTTGAAAAATAGTGTCATTTGTTACTTATTGACTAAATTATTTTTTCAAATCTATTTCGAAATTTAATCCTGTAATAAAAAATGAAATGAAAATGCTGTAGAATCTATTCTCACCTATTAGAACATAAATTTGTCCAAATTGGCTAAATATTTAAAAGAGATGTTCTTTTGAATTTGGTTATTTTGGGCCATTACATTGGTAATATTTTAGAATCTTTCCCTACCTAAAGAACTATTCATTTAAATTTATTTTTTACCATTAAGTTGATATTAGTGTATAATCTCTCCCCCTCCCCATCTATCAAAAGTAAGCAAAATTCTTTAAAACTGACTACAATAGTGTTAATATTATAAAGAACTATTCATTTAAATTTCCTAANCCTCAGACTTTACTCAGAAGAATCCACAGATGAATATCTTCTTTGATTATGCTTGTGATAGAAGATTGTTATCTTGTATTGCACTTATTAAGAACCACCTCAGACTTTACTTAGAAGAATCCACAGATGAAGGTCTTCTTCGATTATGCTTCCAAGATAGAAGATTGTTTTCTTGT
The DNA here is from genome assembly GCA_003024985.2 of Euperipatoides rowelli. Lineage (NCBI taxonomy): Eukaryota > Metazoa > Onychophora > Udeonychophora > Euonychophora > Peripatopsidae > Euperipatoides > Euperipatoides rowelli. The sequence goes on along the minus strand of PXIH01S0006572.1, from coordinate 10,071 downwards.
ATTTTTTTTAATGTAAATAAATTATGGTTTTTGCTGTTAGGAAGAAACTTATTTAAAAAAAATTAAATTAATTACTTGACATAATGCAATCAAAAAACTTAAAGAAATGCTCCTGGGCCAGATCAGATTACATAATAAATATCTTAAGTTTGATCATATTTTAAGTAATTTTTTGCTTAAATTGTTTAATAATTAGATCACATTGGTATACTTTGATTCCAGTTTAATTGAATCATATGTAATCCTATTTCAGAAAAATAATATAGACCTATGAGACCAAATCATACTTTCAAAGTTAAGGCCTATAACTAAAATCTAAACTAATTTTTTTTCATGTATAAATAATTATAAAGCGGGAACAATAAGGCCGACGACAGACTGGAAGATACGACAACTCGTATTACAGCGCGGTGATGTTAAAGAACATAGGTTGCAATCGGCCATGCCACACTGGTATGTGTCATGATTTTTCGTTGACCCGCGTTGACCTGCATTGGTTTTCGAGGGAAATAATTATAGAGATAGTTTTACAAATTTGAGCGTCAACTCGCGTTGAAACCACAGCCACCTTTTTATACAACAAAAGTCACTAGTTTGAAAACTACCATGAGGTAATGCACATTGAGTGTGACACTGTTTAATTTTTCACTGAATTTCATCATGAGTCAATGGGCGGCAACACGAGTTGTTATATCTTCCTAATGCTTCCAATATCTCCATTCAAGTTGCAATTAAAACTTGAAATTATATACCAATTACATTATTGTATGAAACCATTTTGTACATTAAAGAAATAAAAATGCTGTCATTATCTTTTTAGACGTAGGCTAAGTAAAGTTTTTGACTATGATATTTTAAAATTTCTACTAAATCAAATTATAGAAAAAATTGGTCACATAAATCTAGCCAGAGCCTTAATTAACTATATATCAAATAAAAATGTATCTTTTAAATATGGATGGTGTTATTCAATAACCAGTCAAGTCACATGAGTATAGTTTTGAGTAAAATACATTTAAAGTTTGTAATGTAACTATAAATCCAGGTAGCAATGTATGTTTTTAAAACTTTTACAGAAATTAACTTTGACATTGTAGACACAAATGATTAAAAAAAAAAATATCAAAGAATGTCTTAAAATGCAGTAAAACAGGTATATAAGTGGGTTGAATGGCCAGGTTTAGTATACATTACAAACTGTTTTATTTAGCAACAATCAGTTAATCCACTTCATAAAACTGTTATGTAGTGACTTGACTGGTTATTGCAGAATAGGAATGTCCAGCTATCATGAATGTGGGTTAACATTTCTGTCTCTAAATGGCAGATCAGTGCAGATATGGCTTAACTGTTTTGAAGGCAATAAAACAAATATTTATGGTTACCCAGAATGGGCTAACTCATTTTTGTTAAAAGTGTGACTTGACTGGTTATTGCGTAACACCACCATGTAATGGTTCACTTTTTCATTTATTCAAATTAAATTTTGGTGTTACACAAGGTTCTTCTTTAAGCACCAATCTTTTGTAATTTATATTGATCCCTGTATTAACGATTTAAATAACACACAATTGAGTATTTTTTTACCATTTTGCAACAGTCAAATTACTATGGTCCCATATGTAAATGATTTTACAATATTAGTTAATAATAATAACAATAATAATAATAATAATACCGTAATAATAATGAAGAATTTGCATCACCTATTGAAATGCAACTAAAATTTGTTCAAACTGGCTACAATATTATTTACATTATAAATATTTTTTCTTTAAATTTTGATTATTTTTAGTAGTGATAATAAATCTGTAATAATATGGAATCTGTCCTCACCTAATACAATGTAACCAAAATTAGCTCAAATTGACTACAATAAATTAACCATCCTTAAAAATCATTTCAACAATTTTGATGAGTTTTGGACCTTGGATTCTACTTAAAAAAAAAATACTCTGCCATATTATCTGTTAAATGTATCGCCTGTTGTTGTGTCCAATCATAACCATCCTATATAATTTAAGTGGTACTTCTAATATGACTAACAATATTAGAAGGCAAACTGATCAACTCACAAAAGAAAAAGTGGAGAAAATGGATGGTATTCCAATGATCGTTCAGAATACCATCCAGAAGCCATACACATTGCTGCCACCTCTTGATAGATGATAGAGTTATGAAATTAATCATTTTGGTTTCTGAAAAATTTCTCATTATTTTGACACTTTAATTTTTAAAACATTTTTATTCAGTCAGGTACAAAATAATAAAATATTTAAAAAAAATTACATTTTATTCAAATAAAAAAATAATTATTTTTTATTTATTGTGCATTTTATGACCAATAATGTACTACATTTGAACACACGCCTGGTGAAGAGTTAAATAAAGTGCGTATAAATGTTGTTGGCAGACTAATATAACACGCTGTTTCAAGACTTTGTGCTAATATGGTAATCAAATAATTCAATATGGAATAGTTTTTTTTAAAACTATCATTAAAATATTTTAGAATGTTAATAATAATTTAATTTGTTGCTACTACTACTACTAAAATTTAAATGAGTACTGCTAGATTTATCACTATTAAGGTACAGGCATGGCGGAGCTTCCACAGCAAACAAGCACATACAGTAGGTTCCTATGGGAAGGTATATAGTACTATATAAATTTCTACCATCCTCCCAAACATTCTGAAGCATGTTGCTATTTCTTTCACTGTCGCAATTGTGCTCATTTTTTGGATTATATCTACCTAAAACACTTGCTTGCAGTATCACTGATTTGGGTTGGGCCACTTTTTTTTAAGGTAAAAAAAATGTTGAAATACTTCATCATTAAACAGAATTTGTCTATAGTTTAATCGTGTTAGCGGTATGTCTGCCAGAAAACTTTGAAATTCCATTTAGTTGTTTGTAGTTCAGCCAAAAATTATCTTACTTGTAGACTTAAAACTTCCAATTGGTTATTTATTTTTTATAGCCTATGATTAACTATCTTCATTTTTTTTAAAAAAAATGCTTAAAGCACATTGCACTGCAATTTTAATAAAAATACTATAATTATAGCTCCATCATATAACAAATTACATTCTTAGACTATATATTTTAATTAGGCCTATAATCACCTTTAAAAAAGGCTTTAACTTTAATTGTTGTTGGAGGAGGGGGAGAGTACATTATTTATTGTTACCCTGTAATTGCCTCATCTGGGGACTTATATTTACCTACCTTTGTTTCCTACATCCATGAATATGATTGCTGGTGTTTATTACTGCAGCTGTTTGATCAGAAAGCTGAAATGTTTAACATGAAAATGTTTTTTGTTTATTTTTAAAGAATTACCTTGCTACTCTGAAGTTATTGTCTTACACAACTTTAGAATAAAACTTATTTTTATTAATTTATTTTTTTATCTCTAACAAATTACTTTAATGTCAAACATTGTCCATTTGAAAAAAGTACAATCAATCATGACTGATGTCTTTGTACCTCATTTATTGTACATTTTACAGTAATTTAAATAAATTTAATTTCACAACACCAATCTGTATATTTTATAATAGCAAATCTGTACATGCCAATAATAATGTTTAAAATGTTGGATGCAATTTAAGTCATTTGAGAGAGATGTCAAATGAAAGCTAGGAATTTCTAGATTTGCATGGAAATAATAACTTCCAGTTTTGAAAAATATATATTAAAAAAAAAACATCTTAGTATGTGTGTGTGTAGGTTTAAACAATAAATCATCTGTTTTTGTATCAAGCTCGGATCTACATATTTTGGCCCACCTGCAGGAAAATTGTCATTTTCACAAACTTTGATAATCTATTTTTCTTTTCTTTTCTTTTTTCTTTTTTTTTTTAGTTGTCTGGAAGTTTTGATGTCTTAATGTTGGTCAATCCCCTTGACAAAAAAAAAAATATTTATTTTTTAGAACTAATTACGGTTTAATATTATTTTTGGTTGAAACTTGGGATAGAAATAAATAAAGCAAAATTTGAAGATCATGTTACTAATATGCGATCTTACATCCCACATCATTCACAACAACTTCAGCATCATAAATCCTTTAAATAAATCTTTCTTCCTTGATTTCATATCTGCAAATTTCCCTACCAGTGCACTCTTATCCAAAGCTGTGGTTTCCACAGACCCTGATGTTTTTTTTTTTTTTACATTGCTACTTATTCTAAGTTAAGAGTTAAGTATTACCTACCTAAAAAAAATATAAAATATTTTTTTTTGTTGGCCGGGCCCCTGGTGGTCAGGGGCCCCCAAATTGCGGGGTTTTGTGGCCTATTTAGATCCGAGCCAATTGTGAATAGACTATTTGAGTTATTGGAAGGTTGAAAAAAATGATAATGCTGTTACTTACCGTATATTGACCAATAAAATGCTAATGCTGTTAGTTACAGTATATGTAAAAAATCAATAAAGCTTTTGACGGTAAAAATTATCCAATATTTGTTAGTTTTAAAAAAATTTGCCATCTAGTAAATAAATAAATGAAAAAAATTAATGCAGTAATTTGATACCAGTCTTTGTAAAATAGTCTTCGATACTTAAACATTTTTTTTTTTTTTGCAGATTTTACTAATCTAAATTTTATCTTCATTTAACATCGATATTATGGAGTACTTTGCTGCTCAGAAAGGGCTAACCTATCGTTCATTTATAAAATTAAATGTTCAGTGACCGGGTACAACCCAAAGTAATGAAGCGCATTGAAAAAATCTAATGACGAACACGCTTAAAATTAATTGTACAATAACTCATATTTTGATTTTTTTTAAACTATTTGGAATTAAAACATTTAGTACCATCTCATTGCAATCTGAAGGGGGTGGGGTGTTGAGAATTGTATTATCAGACAGTACAATTTATTATTATTATTTAGGATTTATTGACAAATAGACACACAACTACAAATTGAAAGAAATATGCATTAGCCTCAAAATAAATCGAGATATATGCATAGTGTACATCTTAAATATACACATTAAAGTCACATGCAATTATTCAATAATTTATAAAAAAAAAAGGGTATAGATAATTTGGCATAACGTCCTGTCTTGATGTATGGAATATAAAACTTATTAGCTGATCTAGTCACTCTACCAGAGATAGTTTCTCTCTGGTTTGGTGCAAATTCAAGAAATTTACAGAAAAAAGATCTAGAAAATCTGTCTCTTCTCTCATACATAGAAGACAGACCAAAATTATTCATAGCAGATGAATAGTCAACATAATCAGATCCCAATAGGAGTCTACACACACGCCTTTGAAAACTCTCAATAATATTGACCTGTTGTTTAATGATAGAACCATGCCATACAGGACAGCAATATTCCAAATGACAATGTATATATGTAGTGTAAACCTTTGCCATTACATCAGTGCTGGCATTTAAATTTTTCAATTTATACAATAAGAATAATTTACAGCTAGCTTTTTTGATAATATATTCAATATTTGTGTCCCATTTCAGATTAGCTTGTATTTGAACACCCAAAATTTTACAACTCGTCACAGGAAGAACAACAAAATCGTTAGGCACATCCTCTAAGCATACTTTACTTTTCATAAAACTACGTACAATGTAAGAAGATTTATCCGCATATAGTTTTATTTTACAAAGTTCAGTCATTTTTAATTTTGTTAAAATCCTTAACCAATACCCAAGACAATTCATAAGGCGGAGCACCACACACTGATATCATGTCATCGATATATTTACAATGCCTACTCAGATCAAATACCATATCATTTGTAGCAATCACAACTAGTAACCGACATAATGATGACCCCTGAGGCACTCCATTACTGCTAGTCCATTTAATGACCTTACCAGATCCTGGTATACACACTGTTTGCACTCTTTCTTCCAGAAATGAAATAATCCAGCTCAACAAATAACTAGCATTCATCCTAAACAAAGCATCAATTAAAAAAACCAAGTTTCTTATAATAAATCCATAAAATTTTTTGGTAAGAAGAAACTACTTTATATTTAAAAAGGGCCTTTATCAAGATAAAGAGACCCGGGTTCGAACCCAGTGTTTTTAAGCCTTATGGTAAATTTGTTTAAGATATATATTTGATCATAACCACTATGAAAAAATATTAATATCAAATACCTGGTGTATGGATTTAAACCATTTAAAAATATAATTAATGATTTTTCTGTATTTTTTCATGTTTTTAAATAATGAATATACAATAAGGAATTATTGGTCCAAGTGAAAAGCGTTTGTAATTACACAAAATAAACATAGCTACATTAA